>JANIJH010000008.1:3540098-3569162 GCA_024520975.1 Erythroxylum areolatum
GGAGGGATCAGCGGGAAGGTATAAAGCCTCGAGATGCCGTTGTGCTAATCTGCGAAGGGAAGAGGGGGTAGTATACTCGACGCCGTCCCCGTCCGATAAAGAAGTGATTCGTGTTTGACGACGTTTGGTACGAGTGATAACGTGATAGAAAGAAGTATTCCGGTCCCTGTGGGTGAGCCACTAGCTGCGAGATTGCTGGTGCCAGAAGAGCTCTTCTTGGGTTAGGACGTGATCAAGCTCAGCCCGCAAATAGGCCTCGAGCTCGTGGAGGGAGGACAAGTTTGTTTCTTCCAGAGGTTGTTGAATGCCTTCCAACTGAGCCATGAGTCTTTTTTTACGATGAAAAATGTTGCCGAAAACTGTTGCGTTCTAGTGTAGGAGCGTGGTCGAAAGATGTTGGAACGCACCTCAAAGGTTCGAAGGGTTCGGTGGCCAATTCTCAACCACCAATTGATCGAATCCGGCATGGGTGAGCCAAGTCGATTGAAAGCGGAATGGCCAGTTGACCGGGGAGGGACGGACACTGGCTTGAAAGGTGATGAGAAGCGGCTGGTGATCCGATTTCAAAAAAGGAAGGTGATAAACACTGGTATCGGGAAAGATGGAGGATCAAGAGGTAGAGCAGAAGGCGCGATCTAATCGCGCCCGAACCTGCCCTCACCTCCAGGTGAATTTTGGGTCGACAAAGCCGAGGTCCTGGAGGTGACACGTATGGACACGGTCTCGAAAGTGAGGATTGACGACGGCGGAGAGGTGAGAACTGCCTCGTTTATCCCCGCTGTCAAGTTTAGCATTAAAGTCGCCTCCAAGAAGCCAGGGCTTGGTAGTGAGGCTCGCGAGATAAGGTAGATAGTGCCAGAGGGCCTGCTGTAAGGCATAAGTAGGACTGGCATAGATAGCAATGAACTCAAAAGTCGAGTGATCCCACTGAATGCTAACATGCACAAATTGGCGGTGGGCAAGCCGAATGTGGACGATAAGGTCGTCGTGCTAGAGCAACCAGATGCCACCCGAAAACCCCTCTGCTTCCACCCGAAAGGAGTGGCTAAAACTGAGAGACCGAATCACCTTCAACGCTCGATCGCCGCTTATACGAGGTTCGACCAGAACAACGAGCCGAGATTTGTGGATTCTAATGTAATTCTTCATGATGGGCTTGAAGGATCGACCTCCAACTCCTTGGCAATTCCATATAAATATCATCATAAAAACAGAGGGAAACGATAATTTAGACTTCGGAAGGATTGACTCCTATAGGAGTCAAGTCCGAATCGTGGCATATAGCGTGCGCTAGATCGAGGTCCGCCATGTGGGTATCTGAAGCAGTGTCAGAGGTTACGGGAGGGCGGGGTGGGGTTACCTCCTGTCTAGGATTGGGAGGGGACGAGTGGAAATCGGGAGTTGGGCCTCTCTGGTCCAAGTCCAAGGCGCCGCTGTCCAAGGCGCCTTGGGGGTCCGTGGAAGGAACTGGGTGTGGGATAATTACTTCCGCGTGGGAAGGAATTGTGAGGGCGATGTGGGCTGGACTGGGCTGGGACGGGGCTAGGCTCGTCTAGGGGTGGATCTGGCGATGGAGGATCTGGTGGGGAGGCCCAACTGGGCTGGGCCGACGAGGTAATGGGGCTGGTGGGGATAGGTCTGGTTGTGCAGGGGCCATGGAGGAAAGGCTCGAAGGCTGTTGGATCTAGGCCTGGCCCATTGAGGGATTAAGTTGAGTCTCAAACGACGTCGTGGAGCCCTCTGATGCTTGGTTCTCCTCCAAGCTGCTAACGTTACGCGTAACCAGCGGGCTTAGGGATGGGGGGGTCGTGTGGTTGAGAGCCAATGAGCCTGGGGAATTGGTGCAAGGACTGGTCTCGACCGTTACAGCTGGAGAAGTTAGAGGAGCAGGCTGTACGGGGATGGAGAGCGCGACGAACCAGGAACCGCACGAGTCAGCCTGGGAGGCTTGGGTTGGTCGGGAGGATCTAGCTTTGGTGGTAGTGGGGGGAGGCCGGCGGCTCCGCCGATTGACTTGCATCCACGGTCCATATTCGGCTGCGGGGGTTGCGGTGGAAGCTGATGCGGGGTTACTGGCCTCAGGTGTCGGCGATGGTGGAGGGGCAGAAGAGGTATCGGGGCCTGTTGGTGTCACTAGGCGAGAAGGACAGCAGGAAAAGTCATGACAGACGCGTGACCGACGCGTCCGCAGTGGAAGCAAATTTGTGATAAACCTTCATAGACCACACGAATCAGTTCACCATCGAGCTCGACCACCGAACGAAGGGGGAGCTGAGGTCTAACGTGAAGTGACGTGGGCAAAGCGACCACGGGTAGACTGTCTTGTGTTGGAATCGATCTTCACCGTGCGTCCGACAAGGTTTCCGAGGGTCGTGAGGATGGAGGGGTGATAGCGAGCAATAGGAAGATCGGGAAATCTGACCCACGCAACAAAGTGGGTTATTTTGCCGGAGGAAGGGCGGAACGCCGGCGCCCATGGTTGCACTAACAGAATGTGTCCTGCGAGAATCCAAGGGCCTTGTGTTAAGGTATGGATAAAATCTTCCTCGTCTTTGAACTTGATGAGGTAAAATTCGTTCTCCAGATCAACAATTTTCAGCGAGCCTTTGGGGTGCCACAAGGAGGGAAGACGGTCCTGCAACATGTTGAATCCAATTTTACGCCCGAGGAGCTTGACCAGCATGGCGTTATTCCATATTTGATCCAACTTTGTCTTAAATGTGTGGGAAAGTTCTACTCCTAAGCCGTGATCCCCTTGCACAATGTTAATGTCACCTTCAGAAATTTCTATGGGTTCTTCCTCTGGCTAGCTCAATGCTGGTGTGGTGATGGTTGCGATGCTGGACCCAGTGACTATTGCTCTGTAGCTCAAAGGAGTTTGGGGCTCGGAGGGCAGGGGTTCCTCCTCACGTTCACCAATTCGGACCTTTTTGGCCGTGCGCCCATTAGCATCAGGTGAGGGGCTTAGGTTCATGATTTGCAGGTGATGAAGGCAAGCTGGGCGCCCAGTGGCAGTGCCGGAGGAGTGCCAAAGTACTGTAGCAGTGAGCAATTTACTGTACCAATACTTTACTGTAGCAATAGATTGAAAAGCGAACGACGGGTTTCCTTTCCTTTACATAAAATTTATAAATCAGAGTGAAGAAATCAATTCTTGCTACAGTAAACACTGCTACAATATTGATACTCAACTGCTACTCAACTGATCCCAGAATTGATTCAAGCATGTCTACTTCTACCCTTCCTACTACTAAGAAAGTCCGAATGAGGGAACGTGAGGAAGATCCCCTCCTATAGAACCGCCAGGGCAGCACCCACCGATGAGCTATAGTGCGGCAGTCACCGGACCTACATGACCTGCAACTGAACGAGTAGATTTAACCTGGCCAGAGGAAGACCCTATTGAACTGCAAGATGGCGACATCTCCGCTGTACAAGATGGCCATGGTTTAGGCGTCGAATTATCCTCCACTGTCAAGGGCAAATTAGACAAGATATGGGCATAAGCAGTCGTGATCAAGCTTCTGGGAAGGAAATTGGGATTCAATTTGCTTAGGGAGCGGCTCCAAACTCTGTGGCATCCTAAAGGGCTCATAAAAATTGTTGATCTGGAAAATGAATTCTACCTGATCAACTTTCGGGAAGAGGCAGATTATATCCATACTTTAACTCAAGGGCTCTGGATCATAGCAGGGCACATCCTCTCGATTCAACCTTGGACACCTGATTTCCGGCCTTCGTCCGGTAAGATCACCCACGTCGTTGCATGGGTGCGGTTTCCCGAGCTCCCCATCTCGCGATACCATCCCTCCATTCTCGCGACTCTTGGTAACCTAGTGGGCAAAACAGTTAAGATCGATCACAATACGCAGCAAGCTTACCGGGGGCGTTTTGCTCGCGTAGTCGTCAATGTGGACATCAGCTCCCCGCTGCGCTCGGTTGTGGAATTAGATGGAGAGCTTATTCATGTCGCTTATGAAAGACTGTCACATATCTGCTTCACTTGTGGTCCCGTAGGCCACAACTCGTCCGTTTGTCCCTCCCGTCCGATGACTGCCCCTGAATTGGAGGGTCACTCCGCAGCCCCACCTCCGTCTTATAACGACGCCCCTCCCCAGGCCCTCCCCACTGAACCACCACTGGAGACCGCCGTCGGACCGTGGATGCAAGTACAATGCCGAGGCCGCCAGTCCTCTCCTTCGTCCCTAACCCCTAACCCATCCGTCTCCTCCCACGCTCCACCGTCTATATCGAGTGGATCGCGATTCTCTGCGCTCTTTATTCCCCCAACGTTCGTCCCTCTAACGGCTAGTCCCCCCACGGTCGCAGACGCTCAACGTCTCTTTTCCCAAGGGCAGTCGGATCTGAACCAAACCAAGGGCAAAGCCCCTCTTCTTTCGTCCAGTCGCGAGCAGCGCAAAAGAAGAGGCTCTCGTCTCCAGCAGAAAAGGCATAACGCCACTTCCCCGTCCACGACGCCGTTCCAGTCCCAGCAGGCCCAAACCGTGGGCCAAACGCAGGCCCCAGCCTCTCTTCACCCTCGCCCCAGCCCAGTTTCACACCAAACCCTTCAACAGGCCCCAGCTTGCACTCCCACTAGCCCAGACCATGCTCCCACCCAGCCCCAGCCTCCTTCCTTAGGCCATGTTAAACCCCAGGCCAGCCCAGCCCAAGTCATCCCATAGCCGTCCTCCATGGTTAATGATAGCCCCACTCCTAGGCCCGCCCATGTGGCTTTGGCCATCCCCTCCCATGAGGACATTGTCCTCCCAGATCCCTCGTTCTCGTTGGCACTCCCAACTAATTTGGGAGGCGGTGCTATGGATGAGGACCCCATGGCGCTAGGAGAACCTTCGGCCCCTCCACTATCTCGGACCATAAATGACTCACCTGGCCTGCCAATACCTGAGGTCAACGTTGCCCCCATTTTATAGGAGAGCCAAGCGTCTGCTTCTGACACCTCGATGGATGACTTCAATGCTCCTCAAGCCCCATTTTCTAGTTCGGAGTTGATTGAACCCACGATCGACTCAGGCGCTCTGCAACTTTAAGGCCCTATTCCTTCCCGATTTTATGTCGATCTTTATCTGGAATTGTCAAGGGGATGGGGGAAGGACCTTCAAGCCCATCATGAAGAATTATATTCGTACTCATCAACTGCGATTGGTTGTTCTTGTCGAACCTCGCATTAGCGGAGAGCGCTCGCTGAAAGTTATTCGCAATCTCGGATTTGACCATTCCTTCCGAGTTGAAGCCGAAGGTTATTCAGGCGGTATCTGATTGCTATGGAAATACGATGTCACAGTACGTGTTCGGCTGGCCCACCGCCAATTCGTCCATGCCCACATTCAATGGGACAACTTGGAATTTGATTTTACAGCCATTTATGCCAGCCCTACATATGCCTTACAACGATTTCTGTGGCATTATCTCCCTCGCTTGTCTCGAGTCACCACCCATCCTTGGCTGATGGGGGGAGATTTCAATGCCAAATTGGAAGGAGCAGACAAGCGAGGTAGATCGCGCCTTTTACCGATTGTCAATACGCAGTTTCGCGATTGCATCCACCAATGTAGCCTTCAGGATCTTGGATTTTCTGGGCCACGATTTACTTGGCGTCAAAGACTTGTCCAAGTGAGATTGACAATCTGTCGGATACTCTTCAACAGTGGAACGATACTGTTTTCGGTAACATCTTTCGCCGGAAAAGGAGGCTCATGGCTCGCCTTGCGGGCTTACAAAAACCTCTTGAAGACACTGATTTTCCCTTCCTCCGAGAGCTCGAGACCTCTTTGCAGGCGGACTTAGAGCTTGTCCTCCACCAGGAAGAGCTACTCTGGCATCAACGCTCCCGTAGCTAGTGGCTCGGATACGGTGATCGAAATATTTCCTATTACCACACTGTCACTCGCTCGCGACGTCGTCAGATGCGTATAGCTTCTTTAATGGACACCAACGGCAATGTAGTATCTGACGATTTGTCGCTTCGAACCCTGGCGCGCACCTATCTCGCGGAACTCTACCATTCCGATGAGCAGGTGGCCAATACCCGGACTGTTCGCGGCCTTTTTCCTTGCCTCTCGGAGCCAGCTCATACCGACCTTCACCGTCCGCTTAGCCCTGAAGAGGTCAAAGCAGCTTTTTTCTCCGTGGCTCCTAACAAAGCCCCTGGTTTTGATGGGTTCATTGCGTTATTTTTCCAGTCACAGTGGGATACTCTTGAACCTTCTCTTACCAAGATTTTTCAGAGCATTTTTCACCACAAAGTTTGGGAGTTCGCTTTCAACCGCACCATCATGGTCCTACTCCCTAAAACTTCACTTCCGAATTCTATTTCTCAGTTTCGTCCGATCTCCCTATGCTCGGTTCTGTACAAAGCCCTCTCTAAGATCATTGTGCATCAGATTCAATCGCACCTTGATGACCTCGTCTCTCCTACGCAGTGCAGTTTCGTGCCTGGTCGCCTCATTACTGACAATATCATTATTACCCAGGAGGTCATCCATTCCATGCAACGGAAAGCCGGTCATAAAGGTCTCATGGCCATTAAAGTGGATTTGGAGAAAGCTTATGATCGGTTGTCGTGGGGCTTTATTCAGGATACCCTCATAGATGTTAGCTTTCCGGCTTCGATCACCACTCTCATCATGAAGTGCATATCTATTGTCTCCATCCAAGTTAATTGGAACGGAGCACTTAGTGACGCTTTTACTCCCTCCCGCGCCCTCCTTCAAGGGGACCCACTTTCCGCTACCTCTTTGTCCTGTGTATGGAGTGCCTTGGCCATGCTATCTCAGGCGGTGACACAAGGCCGTTGGAAACCGATTAAGTTAAGCAAGCATGGGCCGACCCTCTCCCATTTATTCTTTGCCGACGACTTCATCCTCTTTGCTGATGCTTCCCAGGACCAGGTGGCTGTCGTACGAGACATTTTGGACTCCTTTTGCACAGCTTCGGGGCTACGCATCAGTTCCTCGAAATCGCGGTGTTATTTTTCCAAAAATGTCCCTCCCCCACTGCAGCATTCTCTTAATAGTGATCTCGGTTTCCGCAAGACGCACGACCTTGGACGCTATCCCGGAGTTCCTCTTCTCCATCACCGAGTTTGTCGTCGAACTTATCAGTATATCCTAGATCGGGTTCAGCAGCGCCTCTCCAGCTGGTCCGCCCAACTGCTATCTTTTGTCGATCGCCTTACTTTGACTCAATCTATGTTAGCGACCATCCTGAGCTACACTATGCAGACCGTCCAACTACCCCGCCGCCTCTGTGATGACCTGGAATCTCTTATGAGATCTTTTCTGTGGGGCTCATCTCAGGACAAGGCTAAATTTCATCTAGTCCCCTGGGACGAGGTATGCCAACCTAAGGATCTAGGAGGCTTGGGCCTTCGCAAAATCCGTGCGATGAACGACGCCTTCTTAACTAAACTCGGCTGGTCGTTGATAGTAAAGCCTACAGCCCTTTGGGTCTAAGTCCTCTCTGCTAAATACTATTTCGACGTTGCCAACATCCCCCCTACTCTCGCGAATAAAGGTGGGTCAATGGTTTGGCGCAGTATTAAGGCTATTTGGCCAATCGTGACCCAAGGATTACAGTGGAGACTAGGCAACGGCACTCGGACCCATTTCTGGCTCGACCCTTGGTTAGGCAGCATTGAACCGCTTCTCTCTCACACTACCCATCCTATACCCGAGTGGTCTCTTCATCACAGCGCTCACCGGTATGTGGAGGCCACGGGCAGTTGGAATTGGGACATTTTACACTCCTATCTTCCCGAGTCGATTTGTCACCTTATTGCGGGCACCTTCCCCCCCAAGCCATATCTCGGGCAGGACAAAGTGATCTGGGGGCCATCTGTCACTGGCTTTTTCACTGTAGCTTCGACCTATTCCATGATCATGGGCCATGCTGAGTCATCGTCTGATACCCTTTGGCCTGCTATCTGGAAATGGCCCAGTCCTCAACGCATACGCGCCTTCCTCTGGTTGCTGGCTCAGGAGCGTATTCTCACCAACCATTATCGGTCGCATAGACACTTGACTACTGACAGCTCCTGCCCGCGCTGCCATGCGGACGAAACTCCCATCCATGCTGTTCGTGACTACTTTCGCGCGCGCTAAGTGTGGGATTCTTTGTCCCTGGCTCTCTCCACCACGGACTTTTACTCTACGCCGCTTCGTCAGTGGCTCCTGACCAACCTACACCACCATCGGTGCGTACAGGGGCACGATTGGTCGGTCCTTTTTGGCACTACGTGCTGGTTCCTCTGGTCTTGGAGGAACAAATCTATCTTTGATGCTCATTTCACTTGGCCTTTGTCTCCTCACATGCTTATCTTCTCTTTTGCAGATCAGATCCAGCAGGCTTCCGTACGGCAGCACCGAGCAGGCCTGGGCCCCTCTCCTCGTCATCAGCAACTCATTGGGTGGCGTACACCACCTCCGGGTTGGGTCAAGCTTAACACAGACGGAGCGTGTAATCACTCCCACCGATCAGCTACGGCCGGTGGCATTTTGCGTGATGAGGACGGCAATTGGCTTGGGGGTTTCTCGCAGAATCTCGGTTGGTGTGAACCACTGATGGTTGAACTTTGGGGCGCTTATACAGGGCTGTCGTTAGCTTGGGACAGGGGTTTTCGTCGGATCGAACTAGAGGTAGATTCCATGGCTGCGTACTATCTCATTTCTACAGCAGAGCTTCGCTCTCAGACTTCCCACCCCATTGTCACAGGTATACACGAACTCCTCACGCGGAATTGGTCTGTTGTTCATCGTCACGTTTATCGAGAAAGCAATAGATGCACGAACTGGCTCGCCACCCATGCTGTACCTCCGGATGTCGGTTTTACTTTTTTCGATATTACACCCATCGGGTGCCATTGTATCCTCTTAGAGGATTTATTGGGGATCTGTACCCCCAGACTAGTAATTCTATTATTTCTTTCCCTTTAATTAAAAAAAAAACCTGAGTACAAATCCTTGTAACTTTGAGACTTGATGGTCCCATCTCAAACGTGGGTTAGAATAGGATGTGTGGGTGTTGAGTTAGCGAAAGGACTTACTATAGTTGGTGTCGTAGAAGTACTATTTGATACCTATTACATCATCCGATGAAAAACACCAAAAAGTTTAAATTCACAGCTAATAACATTGATTCAGGTGGCACAAATATATAAAATTTAAATAAAAGACTTAAAATTCATTTAACCAATTTTTTTTAATAAATTTAAAATTTAAGATTAAAGAAATTTGCCAACTTAAAATTTTCATACTCAAAACTAATTTAATTACAATAATTACTTAATAATCAGTGATCATAAGATTTTCAAAAGTTTTTTATGAGTTGAACATAAAATTTTATTATTTGAAATTTCTTAAAAAGGCTTATTCCAACGACCATTCTAAATGTACAACAAAACATTTTATCTTAGGTTAGAAATTTACGATTTTGCGATACAAACAAAGTATGAAATCTTTACCGATCGTTAAATATATTAAAGATTCAAGTGAATAATTATATATATGACAATAAACTCTCAATTACTTCGTCATCGCACGTCTGCGTTAGAACAAAATGTGAAATCGCAGGTACAAGTCAACAGGAAACGTGAAAGAAGTAAAAGCACGCCTTTGTTGAACAAGATCCTTGCGTAACAATTGGATAAAAGTGGAAGACTTTGACCGGGTTTATTGGATTCCTTCCAAATAATCTTTATCAGCTTTGTCGGATGTGGCCAGAATTTCCAAAAGCTTGGAAAACGTACGCTCTTCAATTCTTCTCTACTGAGAAAGGCCTCATTAAGCTCAGATCGTGATTTCTGAGGACCACTCCACCTTACAAAGGATTGGTTGACAAAACAAAGAAAATTATAGTGTAAATGGAAGAAACTATTTGTAGTTGAAGGATTTGAATCTCGAAGAGAGTAATGGGGAGGAATAGATTGATTGTTAGTGGTAGCTACTATTCTAAACCAATAAAGTTCAGTCTCCAATGAATAGGGCTTGCGGAATTCCAAGCAAATCACTTTAGAAGACCACAATTGACTCGACCTCATCTACATTCTAGAGTCTAGACCCCATTTGGTTGTTAAGACTAAAGATGGACGATATAATTGGTTCCTATGGCTGTGGTAAGTTTGTTGGATTAGGAATATTTCCTAATCGTAATTTAGTAGTTTCATAACTTAATCAACTGATTTAGCATCGTCCTTAAAGCACTTTTGATTTGTTTCCTTGAACCACACAGTACTGGTCAATCTCAATCTAGATGGTGTTGGGAATTGGATATTTACAATAAACTCTAAATGATTGACATAGTTTAACTTTTTCTCAATCATATATTATTTATATATTTTTAAATCAGTGTTTTAAAAATTGGATCGAACCGATCGGTTGAATCAGAGAATCAATGAATTGGAGCATGAAATGGTCTGATTTAGTTTGTATTTTTTGTGAGTGATTGGCCTGTTTATTTTGCTATCGGACCGGTAAAAACCGCTGAACCGGTGAAAGAAAGAACCGACTGGTCTATCTAAAATGCCTTGATTTGGATGATTTCAACTTGAATAAATATTATGATTAGTGATCTTTTTTTTATCTTTTTGATGAAATATGCCTAGTGAGCTTTATTATCTTATTTTATGTTGTGTTGGTGAACTTAATAAAAAATTGTATATTTTAAAGTTTGAAGATTTAAGTTAAGTTTACAATTAGATAAATAATTAAATAGTATGTTTAAAAATTATCTTATATATATAATATATAAAATAAAATTTTATATATTTATTAGTTACCGATTCAATCACGGTTAAATTCCAGTTAATTCATTGATTCTTGAATCAGTTGCTTCTTCGTTTCAATCACCTGATTTTTTAAAAGAAAGTAAGCTTCAGATTAAATTGGGCATGTTTCGTGACTGATGCCTTCCAATAAGGGTAGGGTAGGGTTATGTTATCTTCATTTTTGGAGAGTATTTCTTGATAGTCCCAAGGATGTAGTTTACCAAAATTTGGCTCTGTACTAATTGCTTTAATTTGTTTTTGTCGATGCTTGATACAAAATAATTGTGTCAGCAATTATTAATTTTTTTTAAAATGCAAATAGAAAAAATAAACATGCAAATAATAAATCGACAAATAAGATTTAGGAATACAATTCAACACATCTTGTTTACGTTTGTGAGACCTTTACTTAGCTTAATTAACTTTCACTTGTGATACAATAGTTTTATCCAACACTTTATTGAGTCGATTCACTTAACCTTTAACACTATCCCTCGTACTCACACTTTATGAAAGTAAATCACTCCCAATAATATCGTCATTTCGTACTAATCTCAACAGAAGATTTTAACAACAATAATTGTTAATAAAAATGATAATAAAACAACTCAAATGATTAAATCTAAAATAACATAAACAAAGAACACACCCGAGATAAAGAAAACAACTCCTCGAAACTATGCAGCTGAAAGTATGGTAAGTTAACCAATAAGATTTCTGCTGTGAACCCTTAATATTGTCAGTAAAACATCTAAAAAATCACCAAAATATCTACACATTATTTTTATTAAGATACATTGATTTTATCTCAATTAAATCCTACCTTCGTTAAGATTTTATCCTTATGCAATCTTATCTTCGAAGAATTCCAAGGTAGATCACTCACCGTAACAATATACCACAATTTATATTGTGATTGGTAACAAATTCAACAGACATCTCAGAGGTTGTTACAACGGTATTATATGCACTCCTGCATACATGGAACTGATGTAGAATGTTAAGCTAGAGAAAAGTTTGGATCTGATCAAATAAGGTAAGATTTGTTCCGAAACTAATTACGGGATAAGGCCATCTGATTTGGACTAAGTCTGGCTATCTGCTTGCGTATCCTGAGAACTGATTTCCTTAACAGAGGGTTCGAAGTCAAATGGACACATGTTATAGGATTTTGAGACTAAGCTTTGATACAAGTTATTGCACAACACTTTTTTTATTACTTACACTGAAACAGGCATCCATTTGTACATATGATGAGATACTGGCAATTCTAAAGGATAACTAGTTCTTCCACAAATCAAGATTACCAAATACACGTACATTCATGGAGCTTAACTTCTACCTTTTAACTAAGAATAAGAACTTTCAACTTGGATAGCTAAACAGCAAAAACATGTTAATAATCAGGTTCTAACTGACCGATCTCTTTCTTAATTTGCACTGCACTTATCGCTTTCAGATACACTCTCATGCTTTGAACTCAGTGGAATGGCGTCATACTTCTTCCATAAGTCTCTCTCTCCATCGACAAGTGAGGTGGCATTTTTATTCAAGATTTGTAGTACTTCTTTCATTGAAGGTCTAGCAGAAGGCAGTTTGTTGGTACACTGAACTCCAAGTCTAAAAACACAACTCATTTCCCCCAAGTTGTCAGGTTCCATGACATCTTTGTCTAGGACACCGATTACAGGTTTTCCTTCTTGCAAGTGACGCCAGGCCCAATCTGCAAGTGATTTGTTCGCGTCACCGTTTTGAGCTTCCTTTCCGGTTGTTAGCTCCAGCAGGACAACCCCAAAGCTATAAACGTCACTCCTTTCGTTTATTCTTGCTGTGTGAGCATACTCTGCATATTAAGTTTGTGAGGTATATTCGTCAAGAAGCTACTCCACTAAAATTTTGCGATATTGATTGATGTCCGGGCGATATCAAAGCCTCGTGGATATAACATGAACAGAAGACACTCACCTGGAGCCATATAGCCAAAAGAGCCGGTAATTGCTGACGTAGTAGCAAGTTCTCCTGGTTTTGTCATCATCCTTGCTAAACCGAAATCAGCAATCTTCGCATTGAACTCTGCGTCAAGTAGGATATTGCTTGATTTTATGTCACGATGAACAATGGGAGGTAGGAAGTCATGATGCATATAGCTGAGACCCTGAGCAGCTCCGACTGCAATATGTAACCTTTTTGGCCAATCCAAGAAAACATGGTGGACTGTACCTGAAGCGGTTGTTGCTGTCCTCTTCCTATGCAGCCATCGGTCCAGACTGCGGTTTTCCAGATACTCGTAGACAAGAAGTTTGGAGTTGTCACTAAAAATACAACAAAGCAACTTTACTATGTTCAGATGCCTTATTGTACTTAGTATCTCGACTTCTGCAAAGAACTCTTTATCTAGTGTCTGGTCTAACTTCTTGTTGTTACGTATACTCTTCACAGCAACAACACAGCCAGAGTTATTTGCAGCAACACGGTACACCTTTCCTGATCCACCGCTTCCAATGACATTGTTGTCTGTCAATCCCATTAATATGTCTGTTTCAATAAAATTCAATTTGTGGAACGAAATCAGCGTCCATGTTGATTCTAATTTGTTCTTTCTCCTTCTGCAATTACTGATGATGAAGAATAAGAGCAATATAGCCAACAGGAAAACAGACGTCACAGAACTCAAGATTAGAGCTAGCAATCGAGTTGAAAAATTACTCGATTTTCGTGGTCTGTAATTGCAGCTGTTAAGGTTTACCAGTGAGTTACTTGCACAAAGACCAGGATTGTTCAAGAAGCTAGTGGCATACGCACCATTTTCAAACTCACTTGGGATTTCTCCTGTGAGATGATTGGAACAAAAATTGAGAGTAGTAAGCTTAAGAAGCCCAATTTCATGAGGAATTTGGCCGGAGAATTGATTATCTGACAAGTCGAGTTCAACAAGGACTGGTAGATTACCAATTCCTGCTGGAATTTGTCCAGAAAGTCGATTTCCACTGAGATTTAAACATGTCAACTTTGACCATGAAATTATATCTGGTGGAAGGGATCCAGTGAGTCGGTTCCTATCAAGCAAAAGAGTAGTCAGAAGGGGAAGGGCGGTTAATTCCTGAGGGATTATGCCAGCAAATAAGTTATTACTGGCATTAAAAACCACCAGATTCCTCCAAGAACTCACTGCACTTGGTATTTTCCCGGAAAACCCGTTGTTGCTTATCTCGAATCGTGACAGATTCCTTGACACTTCATCAGGCAGCTTCCCAGTGAACATATTACTGTTTAGCTTAATGATTGACAAATTCAGAGCTGTCCACATACCAGCAGGAACATTACCAGAAAAAGCATTATTTTCAAGCCTAACAATCCTCAAACTGTTGCAGTTTCCCAGGGATTGTGGCAATTCTCCACCCAGCTTGTTATCAAAAGCAACTACTCCCAACAACTTGCTTCCATTGCATAAATGTTCAGGCAAGTTGCCAGTAAGCCTGTTCGATGAGACCTGGAACCTTTCAAGCATTGAATATAGCCCGATATCTGGCGGAATAGGACCTGATAAGTTGTTGCTAAATAAGCTAAAATCAACCAATGCTGGAAGACGGCCAAGGCTTTCTGGAATTTCACCAGAAAATTGATTGAAGAACAAATGCAATACTGACAGTTTCTCAAGCTTACCAAGATCACCAGGAATCGGACCAGTCAAATTATTCTCAGAAAGATCAATTACCTTCAAGTTCAGGGCATCAAAGACCTGAGGAATGCCCCCTGATAGATAGTTTTTGTACAAATGCAAAGTACTCAGATTCTTCAACAGGAATAAATTTCGTGGGATATTCCCAGTCAAAGAGTTTGACGATAAATCCAGGAGCTCCAAGTCAGCCATTTCTCCGATAGTTTCCGGCAACTCTCCAATCAAATTTGCATTGGAAATCCACAAAAGCTTCAGCTTCTTTAGATGAGTGAAGTTGAAAAGAAGCTCTGATCGCTTAAACTGATTATGGGCCAAAGTTAGGATTTCAAGATCGGACAAATTTCCTATTTCTGGCGGGAAAGTTCCATCAAACTGATTAGAAGGAAGCTGGAGAGATCTTAACCTCTTTAATCTTCCAACACTTGCTGGAATGTCACCAGTAAAGTTGTTGCCACTGAGGTTAAGGTCTGAGAGCTTAGACATCCGATCAATATCATCAGGAAGGACACCAACAAAGCAGTTTTCAGAAAGGTCAAGGTATTCAAGTTTGGACAGGTTGTAGAGAACCACAGGGAACGTTCCGCTAATGTTGTTGTTATTGAAATCAATATGAGTAAGGTTCTTGAGATCACAGATAAATGGCGGGATAGTTTCCAATATGTCTTTTTCGCCAAGCAGAAGTCCGGTAACAGAGCCATGGGTGCAGTTGACTTCAGGCCAAGTGCAATGAGAGGTTGATTTTGAAGAAGTCCAGTGGCTGAGAGAGGGTGGATTTTGCCAGTGTTGCTTTAGTTTCAGTAAGGTTGCTTGTTCTTGATCATGGAGTTGGGAACTAGCATGGATAATGAAGAAAATGAGAAAGTGGAGCAAGGGAAAACTCTCGCGGGTTTTGAACATGTCCTTTCTTTTCATGTTCAGAGGTTTGTCGTGGTTGTTCTGGTTTAGAGCAGCGAGTTACCAAGAAAGCAGGGGTGCTTAGGTTTATATAAAGAGGTGGTTTACGTGCTGAAACACATAATGCTAAAATTTATAATAGGAATTAATAAGTTCTAAACTCAATGATAAATTTAATATTTTACATTAAGCTAATAAGGATTTTCTTAAATTTATTAATAAAAACGATAAAAGAATTTCATTCAAAATCTTTGGTCAATTTAGTTCTCTAACCTTGAAGTTATGCAGAATTTGCTTTCTTTTAGCTTAACTGTTAAACATGTAATTTTGAAACAGTTAAAGTTATTATTAGAATGTTTTCTTTAAATGCAGATTTTATTTTATGTTGATTTAAATTAAATATTATCTGATTTTTAAACTTTAGTTAGAGAAAAATTGTATAAATTAACAAGTTTCTATTCAATAAAAATTAAGAGTCTTTTCCGTATATATCTCTTCTTAAAATAAAAACCAACAATTAGTATTCCAGCTCTTTTGAGCTTAAGGGACCTTTAAACCGATAAACCTATAACTCATAACTCATTCTACGCTTTCCCACATCAAAACTTAAAAACCATACGTTAACGGATTCATAATCATCGTTTACTGTCATTACTCTACCAATGTTTGATGGTATAAATTATCTAAGTTGAGTTGTTTGAATGGAGGTCTTCTTTAAAGCAAATAACTTGTGGAAAGCTGTCGATGAAGATTACGATGTTCCGGACTTGTCTGCAAATCTAACGATGACTCAAATCAAAATTCACAAAGAAAAGAAATAGAGGAAATCCAAATCAAAAACTTGTTTGTTTTTAGGAGTCACATTAACAATTTTTTCCCAAAATTATGACGCTTAAGATAAGCAAAAAAATTTGGGATCTCTTAAAAGAGAAATATGCAGGGAACGAAAAAATAAAAGGAATGCAAATGCTCAACTTGATTAGAGAATTTGAGATAAAAAAAATGAAAAAGTAAAAAACGGTTAAGGATTACTTCAACAAGCTCATTGCTACTGTCAATAATGCACAAGAACAAAGGAGATTCATAAGACAAGAAGGAATCGTGGAAGACGTTTTTTCACTAACTTCATACAATAAAAAGAGGATTAATGACATCAATGCTCAGAGTTTTCCACCGTATTTAAATTGCAAAAAAACAAATCATCCAGATCATAAGTACTGGTGGAGGTCAAATGTAAGATGCAACAAGTGTGGATAACTAAGACATGTTGAAAGGATATGTACAACGCAACAAAATGCGAGAGAAGCCAGACAAAAAATAGAATTGTAGCAAAAGAATGACTTTTATAATTCAACTAAACAAGATGGTTTCTCTTACAAAAAACTTCTATGTACACAAAGAGCAAGCTATAAATAGACTATGCTGTTATGCAAGTTAGAACTAATTAAAGGACTGTCAAAGATTACGATCTCCTCTAATTTAGCAGCAAACAAGTGATAAGAATATCAAATATATCTGTCAGTTAATTGGAGTTTCCTTTATATATTGAACTACTAATTATATAGGAATTTGTTGCTATTTGGATGTCCTTGTGGCCAACCATATCTCTTTTAATATTTCTGTGAATATTATCATCTTTATCATTTCGTAACTTCTGAGATTCCTTATCACTCAATAGACTCACACGTTGGATATCAAGATGAGTTGCGTTAATAAAGCCAAGCAAGTTGTGAACGATCAACTTGAGGAGGAGGAATTATTTACAGCATCATGCCTAACCTAACAATAAAATTATGGGAATACAAACAAAAAAGAAAAAGAAAAAAAGATGCTTAGAATTTGCAGTATCAAAGTCAAGGAGGAGTATTGAACACGTGACTTTAAAACAGTCAAAGTTATTATTAGAATATTTTCTTTAAGTGCAAATTTTATTTTATACTAATTTAGATTATATATTATCTGATTTTTAAATTTTAATTAAAAAAATTATATAAATTGACAAGTTTTTATTTAATAAAAATTGAGAATCTTTTCCGTATATATCTCCTCCTAAAAACCAACATTCACTCATTCTCCCATCTTCCACTATTTATTGTAACGACTGGTATCTTCCATGTATAAGCGATCAAGAGTAATAAGCCAATTAACAAAACCATGATTTGGATTTAAACCATGTCCCTGGAAAAGCTTTCATCTCCAATCACGTAAGAGTAAACATTCACTTAGAGCTGGCAGCCACTTGGTTTGTTCTAGTTGATCAAAGAACACAGCAAATAAACGACTTTATGCGTACCAACTCTTCAGATTCTGCAGGATATACCAGCTTCACTCATATTCTTACATACAATCCTGCATTCTACTGCTAATTCAAAGGTTGCATTTGAAGGGTAAAAAACGATAGTGCTCACTCTTTCGGCAAATGTTTTATAATAACTTGAACAGCATCAGCACTTCCATACGAATAAATTGATCTAAGTCACCACTCACCAGCAAAACACGAAAGGTTCCTGGATATTACATTAATAATTTATCTTTATAAAATTTATACGTACTAACCGATATGGCGAATTTTAACAGTTGTTCTTCTTCCCTAGCATTAAACATAACTTGTAAAATACATCATAACACACATCTGTTCTGAGAAGAAATTATGAAAAGCACAATCGGACAATTGTGCACAACAAACGTAGAAAATTCAAGGGAACATTAAATCCAACAGCTAGAAGTGAAAATGATGCTTTTGTAGGGACAAATTCGAAGGGTTTTTCGTGTTTTGCTCTTAAAAGACAGTCTATATCAGTGAGAACAAAACCACCAATGCCTGTTTTTCTAATTAGAATCTCTGGTGGTGGTGGCCATAGACCTACCAGCCTAAAAAATGTGTGGTCTTTACGACTCCTGCACTTGGATTTCTTTACCTGACTTTTGATGTGTGGGGAACTGAGAACCATCCAACTATACAATTCTCACGTTGGATAAGAAGAAAATTACAGTGACATGAAAAGGACTACTTAGAATGTTTATATCTATACTTAACGTGCTAATTAATCTAATCAAAAGCTGTATCTCCAATGGAAGATTTGTAATTCTTTTGTTGAACTCATGATTGCTGTTGCTCATTACACTATGAGAATAAAAAAAACAGACAAACATTACTTGTTATCGATAATGCAAGATACAGTGAAGATTGGTTACAAGTGATTCCTGAGAGACGAATTAAACTTTTATCCACTAAAGACTACAGGCTGAAAGAATAACTTTTTAAAAGAGTTTCTAAAATTAATGCATCGCCAACTTACTACTCTATCACGAGATCTGCAAAATCAATGCTGGGGAACATGTAATTTTGAATAAATAAATAAATGTTGGTCCCAGCCACAGGTTAATGACCGGAATCCAAAAGCTCACTTGCTCATATTTTAATTGTGTAAAAAGACAAAGGAACATAGCATTCACACTAACTTTAGAAGACTATAATTCATTTCACTTGACTTGACCTTACCTCATCCAGACAACCATTGGGTTGTTAGATGAATAGATAAAAATTTCAAGCGCACTTGAGAGAATCAATCAGGCTAGTTTTGATAGGTTCTTGCTAGAAATACTAAATGATCATTGAATACTTTTTGTAACATAACAATGTGTACCAGGCACGCAGGTCAGTAGAACAACCTTATCTTCCTTGCCTAACAAATCCTGGACAACTAAAAGGTGCCAATTGCCAAATTCTAGAAAAGACCTTAAACTTAAACAGCACATTTCCAGCTGCTAAATCTCAAGTCACTGAATCACATGTAGCGATGAATAAAAGTTCCCCATAGACGAGGTGTGAACCAGAGACTTTTATTCCCGAACAAAGACAAAAATGTCATGGGATTGATTTAAAACTTCACCTTCCGAACAGAATCAAGGAGTTTATCTTCAGATCAAGTTAGCCAAGAAATTGCATGCTAGACAATGTGTTTAGATAACTGAAGAATGTGACAACTGAGTAGTAGATACATAGACATTAAAAGGCCATTATGTCTCTGATAAGAAAGCCAGTTTTTCGCCTAGGGGCGGCCCCTGGGTTCTTAATCTCGTTTTTTTTTTTTTTCCCCCAGAAACAGAGCAAAGTCGTTTAGAACACACTTGATTTGAACTACTCTTTGAGGCAACGGAGTATATTATATGAATTTCCTTGAAGCTCAAATCCTAAGCTTGAATTCTGCAAATGAAATCCACACACACCCCCTAACAATACCTCAGATTCATGATGCCTCATTAGATAATGTTCAAAGGGTCAACTACAGTTGACAAGTTAAAAGTCAGAAATCCTCCCAAGTTATCAACAAGAAGGTCAAGAAAATTGGGTCAAAACTCTGGTTGCCAGTTGCTACTGAGCAAATCTCCAGCCCATTTAACATGTACTTGCATCAAGAGAGCTCAAGGAACAGTAACCACGCTTATCTTACACGGATTTCCTTGTTATATTTCCTTTTGTTACTTTCCAATCCAAGTGACACGCAGAAAGCCATAAACTATACATAATAATAATAATAATCATCATCATCTCCATGTTTATTCTCTTTTGGCAATGCCAATGATCACCTCTAAACAACGAAGTACATAACAAACCGATTTACCAGTCTAAACAGCAGGATCAGATGAAGCAGCATTTGTAAGAGAAACATTATTAAGCCTCTCGAGCGCCAAAATGAGTGCTTGAGTGCCCAAACCCCCTTCACCATGAGCCTTAAGCGACAGATAGAGCTGTTGAGCCAAAGCCAAACCAGGCAACGCAAGCCCCATACTTTGGCACTCCTTCAAACAAATCCCTAAATCCTTCACAAAATGGTTCACATAAAACCCAGCTTCGAAGTCCCTCTTCAGAATCCTACTTCCGTGTAAATCCAAAGACTTTGAACCTGCCGCACCCGTAGAGATTGCGCCCAGGAACAGCTCGACGTTAAGCCCAGCTTTGTACGCGTAGATAATGCCTTCGACTAAGCCCACCATTGTCGAAGCTATTGTGATCTGATTCGCTAATTTCGCAAGTTGCCCTTTTCCAGGGCCACCCATGTAGTTCACCTTTCCCATGACGGCGAAGAGCGGACCCAGCCGATCGATGACGTCTTTGTCTCCGCCAGCGAATATCGCGAGCGTTCCGTTCTTCGCACCGCGGTCGCCGCCGGAGACTGGGGCGTCAACGGAGTGACAGCGCTTGGCGGAGGCGGCTGCGCAGATCTCGGCCGCGAGGGAGGGCTCGGAGGTGGTCATGTCGACGAGGACGCCGCCGGATTGGAGACCGACTAGAGCGCCGGAGGTGGAATCGAGGAGGACGTGGCGGACGTCAGACGGGAAGCCGACGATAGAGAAAACTACATCGGATTGGGAAGCGACGGCGAGAGGAGAATCAGCTAAACGAGCACCCATGTCGAGGAGGGGCTGGGCTTTGGAGAGGGTTCTGTTGAACACGGTGAGAGTGTAGCCGGCGTTGATGAGGTGGGCACACATGGAGCGTCCCATCACGCCAGTTCCTATCCATCCGATCCGGGTGTTTGATGGGCTAACGGGTTCGGCGGTGGAGGCCATGGAGCGACGGAGAGGGATATAAAAGCTGAGTCCGAGTTTGCGGTGAATAGAGAGGGAGCGACGAAGGAGAGAAACAGACAGTGGCATATTCTATTGTATTTATCTCCAGTGGATGTGGTTAAGGAGCATCACTTGATTCATTGTTTGTGGATTATTACAACCCTATCCCTGAGGACATTTTCATTTTCGGACATGCCAAAGCCAGAGAGGGCAGTTGCCGTTTAGGTTAATTTGATGGCCTTTGGAATCAGGAGATCATCCCAAACTAAGACTATAAACAGAGACAAGTACATCTCACGAGTTAACAATTTGAATACGAAGGAATATAAGCACAATACCCATCCAAACTATGCACCAAAACATGAGCAGATAAAGATGTTTGCTCGTCTATCATTCGCAAAATAGCAAGTCTACTGTTCGAACTCCAAAGTTGGTTCCAGCCTCCTTTGTTGACCAAGAACGGCAAGAGTGCGTCTGCCATTCAAGTACGGAACTAGCCAGCAATCATAGTAAGGAACAAACAAAAGAAAATCAGGCATCTTGAAGGAAGGGAGGGCTTAGTCTCTAAAAAAGTTCAGAAGTAGACTTAACAACTACCTAGTTTACATTCATATCACCAAATTGATCCATCAACGAAAAGGAATGAACTGATAAAGATTATAATAGCCAAGGCTAAACTTTAAGATCATACTTGTGACTTTAACAAAAGTTTGGAGCTTTAACTAACACTCGCCAATGTTACTTTCTATATTCTTTACCTCCTAAGAACAAATTAGTACAAATTTAAGCAACTTTTCACTTGTACTCAAAGTTAGGCACGGGAGGCGCATCAAAACTCTCCAAAATCTCCGCCTTTGGTGATGATGCTGATTCCTGTTTCTTCCCTCCACCACCGAACCACCCACCCAACCACGAACCCGAAGACTCTGATCCACTCGTCGATGGCGATTCGTTCACTGGAATAGTCGGAACCGGCTCTTCCACCATGATCGGCATGCTTTGTTGAGCACTCATCACCTTATTCAGCATGATTCCCGCACCTTCAATCAAAGCCAGGAGTACTCCGCCGAATACGGCAGCGCGCGAAGACGCGGCAAACCCTTGGCGCATAGACAAGAAGCCGCCGGTGCCGGCGCCGGCGATGATAGAATTCCAAGGGTCCTCCTTCTGCCGAAGGTAGACCATGGAGCAATCGAAGGCCGAGAAAAGGCCTCCCCAAACGGCGAAGCTTCCGCCGACTCGAGGAGCGTTCATGCGGACGGCTTGTGTGCCGCCGACAAACCGTGTGCCGGAGGGAGAGTTATATACGCCTTTGATGAAGTGAAACGCTGATCCACCGACAGCTCCCATGCCAAAGGCGCCACCGACGTCATCGAGGATACGGTCGGGACAGGGTTCCCGAGACGTCTCCGGCGTACCCATGATGAAGATGTTCTTCGTACGGTGGCTTCAGAGAAGGCTTTAAAGGCTAGGTTTTGAAGGACGGTAGACGAAATGTCGGTTTGTCAATAATCACCCTCCTTAAGCGGCTGAAATGACATTTATGACCCTCCCTCTACTGGTAAAGTAAAGCACATGGAACAAATAGATATCGCTAAAAAGAAATTTAATTATTTATTGTTATTGCTTGAGGCATAATTAACAATTAATAAGGCGTAATTAACGATTAATAAGGAGAAATAGATATTTTGTTGTGCAGAAGGTGTTGTACTGCTTCAGTGGATCCTGGATAAGGACTTGCCTTTGGCGAATGGAAGATAAAAGGCTTTTGTGCTAAACCAGGTAGTTCTCATTTTAGCTTTCTATTGCTTCTTCTTGGCTGCTCTCTGGTTCATCCTTTGCCTGTAAAGTTAATAGGCCCTATAGCACGCACCATGTACTCTAATCTTGCTAAATCTCAGGCATTTCCTTTTGCTAGTAGGATTACTCCAAAACCCAGATGCTTCATGCAATTCTACCCCCTAAAGCCCCAGTCTTTTCTGATTGGGTCTTCCCAAAAACCCCTGTTAAACCATCTCTGCGTTCACTTCACAGCCAACTCACTTGAATTTGGTGACATATCCCAAAAAGGTTTTAGCTTTGTAAGGTCGAGAAGACCATCTACGGGATTTCAAGGTGCATCCATCGAGCTGTGTTATGTAGCTAGGGCTGAGAGTATTTCGTGCGGGTTTAGGATAAGGACTGCTCAACAACGGTGTATTAGAAGTTTCTCTAGTTCATGTTCGCACAGAGATGGTAAAGAGAGTCTTGTGGTCAGAGGTGAAAAGTCACTTCCCTGGTTAAGTTCCGACAAACTGACGGAATCTAAAAGATTGGACAAAGGGAAAAATCCGAAGAGTGGGCGTTCTTCTTGGGAGGAATCAGCAATGGCATTAGATAATTTTAGTGGTGACTCTTCCTGGGGAGAAGCAGCTAAAGGGTCGGGGAAAACATCAGTGCCAGAAGGTGGCTCCTTCTCTTGGAAGGATTCTGAAAATGCTTCAGCAGAGGGAGGAATTAAAATATCTCAATATAAACGTGGTAAACGTGGTGGAGGAAACAAAGAACACAATAATAGAACGGCAGGTTTGTTGAAGTACCAGAAACCAACCTATGGTTATAGTGATAGCAGTAGAATTAATAGCCCAGAAGAAGAAGAAGAAGAAAAAGACGAAGAATCGGATGTTGTAGATGACCCTAGATGGTATAAGATTAAGAATAGCATGGGAGGAATAACAACTGTCAAGAGTGACAGAGTGAAACCTGAAGTCCAGAGATGGAATAAATTGGAAAATTGGGGCAGAAAGGTTTGGAAAGAGACTACTGAATCAACTCTACCCAAAATGGTTGGCGAAGGGGTTTACGGGGTGGGTCCTGTTTTGGCTGCCTTATCAACTCGAAGGCGAGAATTCTATACATTGTATGTTCAAGAAGGATTGGATTTGAGTAGTAATAATAGGAAGAAGAAGGACAAGAAAGGTTTTGAGAAAATATTGAGGATGGCTAAAAGTTTTGGATTAAACATCAAGGAAATTTCGAAGCATGATCTCAATATGGTTGTCGATAACCGCCCCCATCAAGGTATTGTGCTAGATGCTTCTCCCCTGGAGATGGTGAAAGTGAATGAACTGGACCCTGTTTCGCCTGAGGAAAGAAATAGTCCTCTGTGGGTAGCATTGGATGAGGTCACAGACCCCCAGAATTTGGGAGCTATTATTAGATCTGCCTACTATTTTGGAGCTTCAGGGATTGTGCTATGTGCAAAAAATTCAGCCCCATTGAGTGGGGTTGTAAGCAAAGCAAGCGCTGGTTCACTTGAAGTAGTGGAGCTCAGATATTGCAAGAATATGATGCAGTTTTTAATATCATCTGCTGAAAATGGTTGGCGAGTTATTGGAGGTTCTGTATCTTCAAGAGCTCTTCCCCTGAATGAGATTTTGCCTGGTGAACCAACAATCCTTGTTTTGGGTAGTGAGGGCACTGGTTTGAGGCCATTAGTAGAAAGGTCATGCACACATTTAACTCGAATCCCAGGAAATATACCTTTACAAATAACACCAGGCGTTGGTGATGATGGTGAGGCAGAGGGAGAGAATCCTGCATGCTCTGGTGAAGAGTTCCATTCCTTTTTGGCTGTGGAGAGCTTGAATGTAAGTGTTGCAGCTGGTGTGCTTATTCATCACCTGATTGGAAATAATCACAATGACAATTGCCGCAGAGGTGATAAGTCAGGTGAAGGACTTGAGTAAAACTTGATGCAACTTTCTTCGGGTTTTTAATTTTAGGATAATTTTTGTTTGTGGTAATCACCCAATTCTTGATTACACAAGCTATATAGGCACTTTTAGGCTCTAAAATGGAAGTTTAAAGGTGATGGACTCGACTAGATGCAATTTGAGAACTGGACTTTCTTCTTCCTAGAGTTAAGTTTTCAGCTATTTTACCTGCTTGAGTTTGTTAATTTGCTGATGATCAGAAACAAAACAAAACAACAACAAAAACCCTTCAATGGCTGCCTAAATGACGTTTTTAGTTTATAAACATCTTTCTTTCTTGGAACTTGTTAGTGTTCGGAAGTTGGAAGATGTCAGATTGTTTACTCGATGAAAGCTTGTTTTCAGACTGGTGGATATGTGCTTACTCGACATGTGCAGGTAAAGGCCATGACTTGAATAAGGCCCTAGCTCCCATACAGTCTGAGGCCTAATTCTACTGCTGAATACATTCAGTTTTTAACTGAACTCCACTCTGGCGTTTGCTAGGGTGTGGGAGGTAATTAACAAACTTTCAGGAAGGTACAAGTCAAAGGGGTGTGCTGATGGGTTAAGCAAGACCTTCGGATGGCAATGGGCTGTTGAACCTACTATTTTTAATTAACAAGGCAACACGTTGTTGAAGAAGAGTAACACTTACAAATTTTGCACCAAGCAACCAAATACATTAAAGTTTTTATTAACTGAAATGAGAAAATAATTAGAGCAATGGAAATACTAAAACTTCTATGACCAATAAGGTTGGTCTCACAAAACAGTGACTGTGACATCAATACTTATGAATTGAGTGTAAGTCTACAAGTTGAATTATAATGCATATAACATTATAACACAGGTAAAGTTATTCTTTTATGATTAAAAGGTCACAGTTTTAAGTTATAAAAATAACCTGTAAAATATTAAAAAAAGACTGTATATAATTAAAGATTCTTTCTTGACCTTCGCAAAACGAGTCGATCAATTATTGATAACTACAAATTACTCAATATTTGAGAGTCTTTTATACGAAACTAAGCACGTTGGCATACACTAATTAAGGAACATAAACGACGCATGCTTAAGTTTAGCTCAAATAATCCGGGAGCATTAAGGACCAGTTGAGTGAAAATATTTTCACGAAGGGTAATTATGGAATTGTATTGAACCTAAGACCCAATGCCTCATCAACATAACAACTTTGTCATTCCAAAGGCTGGGCTAAAGGGTTGTTTCTGTTATTTTCTATTTACGTAGCCAAGTGGCAATGAGTCCTTAACTTAAGGAAGTTTCTTAGATTGAAAAAGAGGCTTGTTAGCTACTAGGAGGGTTTAAGGAAGTTTCTTATTTATTAACTTTTAGTCAATAAATAAGCTGTTTTTTTATTTATTGACTAAAAGTTAATATTTTGATCATTTTAAAAAATTATTGATATATAGTTTGTTGTATTATCATATTAATAGAAAATTTAACGTTAGATTATTATTAATATTATGTTTTTTTATTAAAGTTATAAACTTAATTTTTGTAAAATTAATTATCTAAAATCTAAATTCTTATAAGAATATTCAACGAAATATTAAGAAATATAATATTCATGCCCTTATATTTTTTAAAATTATGCCTTCATAAGTTATCTCACATGTCAACAGCTAATACTAAATAACTAATATTATTAAACATTTTTAATAAATAGCTTCATAAGTCATCTCACACGTTAATAGTTAATATTAAACAGCTAATTTTATCAAATATTTTTAATAAATAGCTGATATTATTCGTTGATTAAATTAACTGAAATAATCATCTACTAATTAGATACTGACAAAATTAACTAGACGATGAAACCATGCTGGAGTTGATGGAATTGAGGCATCCAGGTCAATTGAGGAGTACAGGAATGCATTTGACATGATTATAAATAAGTTGTAACCATCCTTTTGAGTTGCGTTGGTACAGGGCTAGAGGATGATGTCAAGTGTCTAGTAAGGCTGTTTAATCTTCAAACATTACAACAAGCCTATATTTTAGCTAAAACATACGATAGCAACCTCAAAGCTAAAATAATCAAGTTCTCCTACAAATGTCCCCTTTACCTACACCTAATTAAAATACTGTCCAAAAGTCCTAAAATAAACTGAGTAATTCAGCCCTTCTTGTTCAATGCCGACTATGGTTGAAGGAATTTAATAGGAGATAGAGAACATTACTTTTAGTACAAACTTCTTTTTGTTGCCTTAGGGGTTTATGATTTAGTAGTATGAGTGTATATTGAGAATATAGAAATAAATTGTTTTTTCTGTTATTTTGATAATGATTATTTTTGTCGTTTAGCTAAAGTTTGTTAAACCCTTATCTTATATCTTGATTGGGTTGATTTCTGTAGAAACAGATCAATGAAAATCCATCATTTTTCTCTCTTATTTCTTCTGGTCTACTGATTTTAACATAGTATCAGAGTATGGAAGACGACTTCCTTCTTCTTCTGGTCATCGTCAGTTCACGTTTTCTTCTGTGTTTTTTCTTCCCTCTTTTATGATGGCTTTTTCTCAAACACCTGATGCGCTGGATTTTAATCATCCCCTGTGTTTGCATCCTTCGGATACACCAGGTGCCCTACTCGTTTCTCATCAACTTCTGGGTATTGAAAACTTCAGCATTTGGAGCCGCTCTATGCGCATCGCCCTTCTGGCCAAATACAAACTGGGATTTGTCGATGGGTCTTGTAAGAAATCCAAGCTTCCTCTTGAATTTCACTCTCCCTGGGATCGTTGTAACGCGATCGTTCTCTCATGGATTTTAAACACCGTCTGCAAAGATCTCTCTACTGGCATCGTTTTTGCTTCCAGTGCTTCACTTGTTTGGCAAGATCTTAAGGAGCGATTTGACAAAGTCGATGGATCTCGCATCTATTATCTTCATCAAACAATTTCTTCACATCTTCAAGATACCACTTCCATCTCTGTTTATTTCACGAAGCTCCGTCTTCTATGGGATGAGTATGATGCGTTGGTTCCCATCTCTACTTGTGACTATGATACTTCTCGGAAGACCTCCGACCATCTTCTTCAACAACATCTATTTCAGCTGTTAATGGGTCTCAACGATTCCTACTCAAACGTTCGAAGTCAGATATTACTCATGTCACCTCTTCTCTCCGTCAATCAGGCATACTCGATGTTGGTTCAAGAAGAGTCTCAGTGTACTCTTTCTTCAATAATGTTGTTTGCTGCTAAGCCCACTGCACTTTATTCATCATCTCAGAGTAATCCGAAACCACACTTCAATAGTTACTGTGATCATAGTCAAGGGACATAAACGTGCTAATTGTTATCAGTTGATTGGATTTCCACCATATTTTTAATTTACAAAAAAGAAACCTGCTGCTAACAATGTTGTTTCCTCTGATAAGTTGCCAAATACAGAGATAGCTATTGTCAAGCCTCCTTCTGCACCTGTTCTTACGACTGAACAATATCAACAACTTCTTCAACTGTTACATAAAGAACCATCCACTTCTGCTTCGGTAAACATGGCAGGTATTATTTCTGCTTCTAATTCCACTAAACTAGTGTGGATCCTTGACACAGGAGCCACCAATCATATGACATTTGATTTCGATTGTTTGGATTCTCCTATTGCCACTACTTCTAACAATTCTTGTGTTCAATTGTCTAATGGAAAATCCACCTCTATCACTCCTATAGGAACTCATAAATTGTTACCAAATCAAACCCTCACAAATGTCTTATACATACCAGATTTTCACTATAACTTGATTTCTATTTCAAAGCTCAATAAGGATTTAAATTGTTCAGTGTCCTTTTACCCTACATTTTGTCTTTTTCAGGACCTTTGCAGTGGAAGGATGATGGGGATTGGTAAAGAATATGATGGCTTGTACTTCCTCACACCATCTAAGTTACCTTCAGACACAAGTTTACTATCTGCTAAGCCTTCCGAACCTTTGCCCATACAATTTGTTTCTTCTTTTATGACTTTACATAGTGATTCTCATGTATGGCATGCCAGACTTGGCTACACATCTGTATTGAAACTGAAAAAAATCAATGAATTGAAGTCTATTTTCAATGCAAAGCATGATCTGTCTTCTTGCTCTATATGTCCATTGGCTAAGCAAACCCGATTACCTTTTCCTGAAAGTCACACCAGAGCTTCTTTTGCTTTTGTCTTGATTCACATTGATTTATGGGGACCTTATCAAATGTCAACTCATAGCGTTCATAGATTTTTCCTTACCATTGTGGTTGACTTTACAAGAATGATATGGATCTATTTACTCAAAAACAAGCATGAAACTTCTACCGTATTGAAATCTTTCTTTACCTTAGTTCAAACTCAGTTTGCTGCCACCATTAAGACTGTTAGGAGTGACAATGGTAGTG
>JANIJH010000008.1:3591293-3611663 GCA_024520975.1 Erythroxylum areolatum
TAAGGTTCCTGACCCGTTAAGGAAGCTCGGAACGCTGAGGAAACTGTAGAAAGGCCTAGCCCGTGAGTCGGTGAGCGCTTTCCACTAAAGGACCCGGGAGATTCGGAGACGTTTGGAGCTCAAAATCGGCATCGAAATCCGAGATGGAACCGAATCCAGATATTCCGCATTACCTTCGTTTTTTATCCTTTCACGTAATCCTGGGGTACGTAATAAGGTCTCCTCTACGTACTATCAGAGATATCCTCGCCTTTCAACTAATTCCCCTCATAAACCACACATAATCTCTATAATTTGCTACCAAACGCTCCACTTTTGTCTAACCGATACTACGGAAGTCTCCCAAAGTCTTTAAAGATACTACTTCCTCACCTCCCTTTAGGCCTGGCTTAGAATACAAAATTCCTTTGAAGGAGGGAACTAATCCTAGTAATCTCATGCCATATAAGTACCCTCTCTCACAGAAGGATGGTAATAGAACCTTGACAGTAATCTTCCTAAGTTGATTTGGAGTCTGAGAGGTATTAATA
Organism: Erythroxylum areolatum; assembly: GCA_024520975.1. Classification (NCBI taxonomy): domain Eukaryota; kingdom Viridiplantae; phylum Streptophyta; class Magnoliopsida; order Malpighiales; family Erythroxylaceae; genus Erythroxylum; species Erythroxylum areolatum. The sequence continues at coordinate 3,591,824 of JANIJH010000008.1, forward strand.
TATCACAATGATTGCAACTTGTACTTGGGTCTCGCTCTAGCAAGGTCTGATGTTCCTTCGTTCTCGTTATTGGTGGGACAGACGTTACATAGCTCTATCCCATCTTTGGCTTATTAGCCCCATCCATTATTGCAACGAATAACGTTAGACACTTAAGCAGCTCCTGTCCCCTTGCTTAACTTATTCTTAGCTTTGTCAAATTCGCCAACTACGCTCAAATCAAATCAAGTGGACACTAAGTTCTTGCTGTCTCCAACATATCCAAATGACTATTAGTTTCAATAGATGGGAAAATCTCCTTCCCTGGTTTATACAATTATTCAAAATTTTGGGAATGTGACACTCTTGTCATTCTCAAAACTCAAAAGATAATGCCTAAAAAATAAAGATAAAATCTAATAAATTATTAAATAACATTAATCAAATTTAAAAGGGTTTGAACTTATTTATAAAATTTTAATAAATAAATTATTATAAGATATGACAAAGTCACAAAGTGTCATAATAATTTTATTAGAAGTTGTTCTCTGTCAAATAAAATATAGACAAGACGACGCAAGAAAGTGGCAAACCCAGCGACGAGGCAACGTCACACGTGCCAATCCACAGTGCACGTGTCTGAAAAATTGACGGCAACATAACTACCCTTAACTAACGGTCTCTCCCCCGCTTTTTCTTTATATAATCAAAATAAAAAAAGTGACAAAAATAGTAAAGAAACATAATATTTATTATGTGAAAATTGAAATTTTGAATCCGGCGTTTCTTTTAAATATTTTAAACCCAAAAATAATAATTACGAGGTCTCTCCGTACAGCACAGGCGTTTTCACTCCTACAAAGACTCGCTCTCTGGGCTCTCTTCACTCCGTCTTCTGTGTTCCTCTCTGTTTCCATTTTCTCCGAAACGTAGATTTGGAAGAAATGGGTTTGACTCTTTCTCCGAGAGTAACGCATTGTGATTTTGATTGATTGAGAGAGTGTTACGAGATAAGTAGAGGCTGAAGTTGAAGTTTTTTGGAGTAGAACTAACAACGTCGGGAAGGAAGCGAGGTGGATACGATGGGCTTCGTTTCCGTCGTATTCTTTTTTAGCAGAGCTTTTTGTAGTCCTATCGCCGTTTTTGTGCAGATCCAGGTTTGTCGACGGAAAGCTAACGGATTCAAGTTCGTTTCTTTCCACTGTACTATTTTGATCGATTAGCTTAACTTGAACCCTTTTTTTCTCTCGAATGTTTTTGAGTTGTTTTGATATTTAAAATTTTAATTTTTGCTGGAGGATTATGATTGATGTCCAGTCGGAAACAGAAAAGTTATTCTTTTGGGTTATATATATATATATATATTGTTAGATAATTGTTGTTAATGGAGGTTTTTGCTTGATGGGATCGTTAGTTTATATAGAAATGTCAAATCTTGATAGAGAAAGGAAGAATTCAATTTAAGAACTAAAGCAATGGTAGTCTGTGTATATATATACTTTGAAGCATTAAAGTTATTGAACAGGTACAACAGTTGTTAAATTCTCAAGTTCTAGCTAGATAACTCTTCTATACTTGCTCTTTGTTTCTTTCTGCAAGCACTCACTTCGAGATCGATAGTTTAATAGGAAAGGTGTTATGGACCTATTTGCAAAAGTTTTTATTTGATTTTATTTGATTGGACTGCACTTACCTAAGTCGTCAGTTTCGCTGAACTTCTGGAATCTGATTTTGCTTTAATAAAGTTCTGCAGAAGGTTTATGTTCTATATCCTACTTTTGCTATAACTCTTTTTGCACAAGTTGATGCAGTGGAAATCACTCTGGTGCAACCTAATGGTCACAATTTTTAATTTTCAAAGCGACTGCTTGGTGAAGGATGAGGAAATTTGTTTTTTTTTTTTTTAAAGGATTAGGAAATTTGACATAATGGAAACCTTGGCTCTGAAAAGTCCCTTTACATTTTTTGTTTTCCCCTTTACAGTGACCAGGTTAAGACGTGTGGCAAAGAGATAATTTATTAACTTCTGTATTTTCTTTCTTCTGCTTGAAATGATTAGCTAAATAACCTACGGCCTTTTACCTCCCATTGATGAACAGGCTGTGGATGACATTTAAAGCATAGTTATTTGATGCAATTCTTTTACGGATTTATTGAGATCATAGTAGCTCGTTTAGTTCATCTAGTTTTCGACCTTATGTATATACTGCCTCTAACCTATGCAAATATAACACTTTTAGTAAGTGTAGCCATGACACTTTCAATTTGAATATGCTTTCAGCTCAGACATTTTAACTTTTGATTTTCTTGACAATGTTAGGCATCCAACGGTAATATCTAGACCTTATTGGTAGATTGATCCAAGTGGCACAATGATAAAAGATTTTATAGAAGTTTGTGCACAATTGGATTATTTTCCTGAAACAAGTTATCTAAGGTTCTATCCCCTTCTCTCTTTTTGGTAACGATCATGCAATGAGTTATGTAGGAAAACCAGTGATGCAAATTTACTGGGCCCTAAACTTTTTCCTGTTAGCCAATGGTGGTTTCTATGAATCATTAGTTTGTCCAAGGGATACTTGTCATCTACTCATCTGAATATTTGTTTTCAATAGCAGTCTGTTTAGATTACACCTGTTGCATGCTTTTTGTTTGTGGATTTTTCTCCAATTTTTTGAGGCTTTGGAAGGGAAATTGAAGTTTTCTGGTTTTGCTGCAGGGATGTATAATCTGCTTATTTCTTGCTATCGGGTGGGCGTTTGCTGCCTTTGTTAGGTAATGAGATATGGTCATTGTATCTTTTCCTGTACTGGGCTAATTTTGCTAGAATTGCCTGCTTTTAGACTGACAACCAATTTGAATTTTCTTTTGAATAGGAATAGAGAGATCAAGCGGATGAAGCATAACATGAAAGCTGGCAACAGTTTTGCATTTCTTTGTTCTGATATTCATGAACTGGATCACTCCCACCAGGTCCATCTGCCTGGAGTGTCTGTAGTTATGCCTTTAAAGGGATTCGGAGAACACAACCTATGCAATTGGAGAAGTCAGGTAATTCCTTTCTGTTTTCTCAAGGCTGTTCTCAACATTTTTTGTTGTTAATAGATTTGTCTCTTGTTTGAGCAAAGAAAACTGATGAAAATCAGTGTGCTGTTTGTCTATATTCTGTTCAAGTTCCTGTTCTAAATATTTTCCCCAGCCATAGTTTGGAGATTTTAATAACTCTTATTTGTTTCCTGGATCTCTAGTCCCTCACATGTTATGCTTTTGTTTTGTCTTCAAGATCATGTTTACCTATCTGGAGTGATCTTTCAACAAAATTACGAATCCACTAGCATAAGTCAACAGAGAATTATCTGTTAAGAATTTCATCTCTTTTTTCTCTTGTTTTCCTCTCTCAAAAATGTAAATGTAACATCTTTCTATGGGTGTATTTGATTCTCATATTTGAACTTCTTTTATTGGCTGTAAGAAGAATGTCTTCTTTTGTTGTTACAACTATGTTTTGGATTCATGTATGAATTCAGATTACATCTCTCTATGGCGGTCCACTGGAGTTCCTTTTTGTAGTGGAAAGTGAAGAAGACCCTGCTTATCATGCTGTGTCACGCTTGTTATCTGATTTTAAGGTATATTTGATGAAATACCTCCCTTGAATATAATTGTCATCATATACTTGCTAAATCTCAGCAAATCATTGTCATTTCTATTCTCTTACTTATGATGGTGTTTGAAGGATTTGTCTGAACTGCCTTCCTGACATTTAATTATTTGTTACCCTTCAGGATGAAATTGACGCTAAAATTGTTGTTGCTGGTTTGTCAACAACTTGTAGCCAGAAAATTCATAATCAGTTGGTATGTAACAGCCTATAACCTGTTGATCATTGCTTTGGATTTCAACCATCTCTCGACTTATCCTTTTGGAATTCTTGTGGAACATTACTCTTGGTTAGTTCCATGTATAGGACTCAGATATATGATAACTACTTGTAGAGTTCTTTTAGACTAGATGTTGGATGGTACGGAGCTTCATGCACACCTTTTTAATGAGGACTGGAACAACAACCTGGGCCACCTACATTTGCAAAGCATAAATTTTTTAGCCTTTTTTTTACACTTTTGTTCCATGTATTCTGTATTGTCCCATCCAGAAGCTTGCTTTGCTAGCATTTAATGTGTTGATGATTGTTCTTGTCAAGGTTGGGGCGGAGTGGATGTGTAAGGACAGCAAGTATATATTATTTTTGGATGACGATGTTAGGCTGCATCCTGGATCAGTCGGAGCCCTCACTACTGAGATGGAAAAAAATCCTGAGGTGTAGCTGTTATTGTTGGTGTAGTACTTGCTGATATAGTGGTCAAAATTACTGGCCAGATTTTAGATTTAAATCTCAAATGTATGCAGATATTTATTCAAACTGGATACCCACTTGATCTGCCTTCTGGGAGCTTAGGAAGTTACTGCATCTATGAATATCATATGGTATAGAAACCATGATAAGGTTCCTTAAGACCATTCCTCTATCATAATTATAGTTTCATGAACATTAGGTGTTCAAAGCTGCCCATTTTATTTTATGGTTTGTACTGTAATATGACCTAACACATGAACATGTGGATATTTTCCATTAACAGCCTTGTTCGATGGGCTTTGCAACTGGTGGCAAAACGTTCTTTCTGTGGGGAGGATGCATGATGGTGAGTCCTGAGGGCTATACTTATGATTTTTTGCACACGGTAGAAATTCATCTTAATTGTTATAATTTCTCTTCAGATGCATGCTGATGATTTTAGATATGACCGCTATGGTGTGGTCTCAGGACTTCGAGATGGAGGATACTCTGATGATATGACTCTTGCAGCTATAGCTGGTAATTAAAATAGTCTGGAAGCTAATTCTATTAGAAACAACAGCTACCTCCAGCTTTATGTCTTGCATTTTAAGTTTTCATGTCATAACCGATCACTTCTGATGATGCTGGAAGTTTCCATCTCTTCCCAGGGGCTCACAAGAAGCTCATTACATCACCCCCTGTTGCCGTCTTCCCACATCCCCTTGCCAGCGATCTTAATTTCTCAAGGTTTGTGATTGTCACTTGTATAGATTTAAATGCAGCACAGTTTATTCCCAAGATGACTTAAATGTTCCTTTTCTAGGTACTGGAATTACTTGAGGAAGCAAACATTTGTTTTGGAATCCTACATATCAAATGTTAATTGGTGGATGAATAAGGCACTATTCTCTACTCACTGCTATTTATCTTGGGGGTTTGTGTTGCCATATTTTATGTCTATGATACATGTTACAGCAGCGCTATGTATATATATTCGGGGATATGCTCAAGGGGAAGCAACTTCTGTTTCTAACGGTGAGTCTGTGATTGGTGAACCATTGTTTTTGTTGCTCAGATGGAGCAATATTACAATATTTTGTTTGAAGACATGAGAATAAGAAGCTATTATTGCTTTTTATTATGGATATCATCATGCAGCATGTGTTGTCGTCGAGTACAGGAGCTATAGACACAGTTTTAAATCTTCACCTTGTAGTTGATGAGTAGGAAAGGATATCAGGTTAACCTGGAAAACCATCGTTTTTTTCACTTATCATATTTGGAAGACTTTTTATTAGAGAAATATTGCAATTAGGATTATTCTTTTCTTCTCCACATTTTCAGTGAGCAGACATGCTAATGCTTTGAATATGTCGGTGGTAGTGTTTTAAGACCCAAATAATTGTTGACAATAACTGGTTGACTATTTGTATGTTACCAGTATAGGGGCATGGCAATTTTCTGGTTAACCTTTTCTGTTGTTCAAATTTGATTTTGTTGTTCATAGAGCTTAGCAAATTATATGCACAGGTTTGTTACTGGTAACCTGCCTAGCAATATGCACCTTTATTGAACTCCTGTCCATGTGGAACTTGACGAGGATAGAAGTTGAGCTATGCAACATGCTATCCCCTGAGGCACCTCAATTATCTCTTGCAACATATAACTGGGTCCTTGTGAGTATCAGTTCTTTCATGACACGATGTGGTTGCACTTCTTTGCAAGATTTATCTTTGGTATCAAGATATTATAGCATCCTGATTCCTGTGAATTGTCCATCTACCCTTTTGCATTTCCAGATAATGTGTTATTTGTGATGACATTGTGATCACTACATTTTGACATTTACTTTCTAGTGGTTAATGTTGGATGGTGGCTTTTAAGATTTTTTGAGCTCGCCTCCAGATTAGGATAGTAACATCTGTACTCGCAATTGGTTCAAATGCTTCCCCACTCTACATTCGAAAGGGCCAAGGTCCTTGTGAGCAAGTATGATATCTGGATGCAATCGTTTCCAGTTTGGAATGAAATAAGGGAAATTGGAGTACATGGTTATAATGACGACGACTTACACTTTTATCAAAAACTATAATTTTGCCATGGTTGCAGGTGTTCATAGCGCTGCTGGTGGATAACTTTTTATATCCCATATCTGCTTTGGGTTCTCATTTTTCTCAGTCCATCAATTGGTCTGGCATCCGATACTACTTGAAGGATGGGAAGATAAGTAAGGTATGCCAGTTTGGACCTTATGTCCTGTCATGCAGGAACACATTTATATATCAAATGTACATCTCCACTTAAAAGCTGCCTTATAAAAGCCATCATTTTAGAGAAAGCTGTATCAGAACTTGTCGATCCCTTCTCTATCTTATTGTTTTATATAGCATTTGAAGCCTCATATCGCATGAAGAATAAGAAAAAGAGTTGCCTTCATTTTTAACGAACTCTTTTTCTGTGAAGAGCTTCCTTTCCATTTCAGCCTTTAGTGTTACCATATGCTCAAGTTGGCATTCTGTGATGAGCAAGGCATGAATCCAGATCGAGATGAATGTTCTTTTGTGTTAGATGACCTACTCACCGGCATTTATTTTGACGTGCAGATTGAGAGAACAAAGGATATGGGTCCTATTTACACAGACTTGGGCGGCAAACACTTGGGGAAGAAAGGAGCTCCTCCCAAAGACACGTTCCTTGGCAACCTGACATTAAGTGTAGCTCAGTGGAGACAACCGAAGAAATATGACGTCTAGAAATGACGTTGGTCATTGTCTAGTCAGGTTGTTATCGTTCAATGGGCAACTAGGAAATAGGCATTTATGATTGGAGTTCTTCTTCAATATATCTCCTGGGGTAGAGATTTAGGGTTTTTTTTTTGGCATCAATTTATGCATCCACATTTAATCAATTTGATTGCTAGAGTCAACCCTCCAGGGTTGATTTTGTAATTTTCTACAATTCGTTCTGTATTGTATTGACATGCGAGAGATTGCAATGCCCAGGCAAATCAGTATCTTCGTTGAGTTCGATTCCGTGCAGCTTTTTTTTTTTTTTTTGGGTTACAAACGAAACTCAAAACTCGAAGGAAAAAACTAGCTATTGCAGCGCTATAAGGTTCATTGCTTCTTGCCTGTCCAGGTGAATGATCTCTAAATCTGACATAGGAGGCTCTTGAAAAACATATATGCCTGGGCTGGTCAGGGCTGCTAGGGCTGCCAGATGGTCTGTGTACTAATTCCTTTCTTGATGCATTTGTTAAATCTGCACCTCTCAATCGCGTTGGAATAGTTTACGGGTACTTACTAACAAAAAATTATTACCATCAATCTCTGTATTTAAAGAGAAGAGGATGTTAATAACTTCTAAATAGTCCATTTCTAATATGACTCGGCGATACTTAAGGGATTAAGCTAAAGTGAGACCTGAGTGGACTCTTTAAAATTCGGCCGTTAAAGACTAGCTTCTTTTAATGCGTTGAGTAAATCCTCCACAGCACTACCTGTGCTAATCTCAAATTACCTCACCTGTAATAGCAACTTGCGATCTTTGTTTAACCGCTCCGTTCATATTTAGGTTTGCAGATTCTTTTGACAATTTGGTCCACCGTGCAGCTTAATATTGTTATACGTAAACAAATACCATATTATTTTCCGTTTTTGAGAAAAAAGAACATATCATTTACCTTCCACCGAAAGGTGTACATTACAGTAGCAAATGTTACCCATCAGGAATAGAATAAAGTCATCAGAAAGGTGAAGAAAGCATCAGGCTACAGCGCAGGTTTGCCTGTCAACCAATCCCCTTCTCATCTTTCATCTTTCATCTTTCATCTTTCCCTTCACACAACACCCAGTTTCTCTCCCAGACCATCACTCAAGAACAGCACTTTTCAACGATCAAGATGCGTTGTTTCAGGTCTACAAGTTCCAGAACGAACGCCAGAATGAGAAACGCTTCACCTCTTCCTGAAACTACTTTCCCATCTTCACAACTGGAATACCCAGAACCAAAACTTCTCCGACAAGAAGTTCTTTTGCTAATCCCAGCATGTTCAGTTCATCTAGTGGAAGGTGGCGAAGCACAAGAATTTGCGAAAGGAGAGTTCACACTCGTCCGTATATTGGAAGACAATGTTTCGCTTGCTACAATAGTTAAAGTTGGTGAAGATCTTCAGTGGCCTTTAACGAAGGATGAGCCAGTTGTAAAGCTTGATGCATTACACTACTTGTTCTCATTGCCCATGAAAGATGGCGATCCTTTGAGCTATGGAGTAACCTTCTCAGAGCAGTTTGCTAACAGTTTGGCTTTGCTGGATTCTTTTCTCTCTGAACATTCATGCTTTTCTGCGTCGGCTTCGACTAGGCGTAGAAGGAATGATCTTGACTGGAAAGAGTTCGCTCCTAGCATTGAAGATTATAATAACTTTTTGGCCAGGGCTATTGCAGGAGGCACTGGGCAGATTGTCAAGGGCATCTTCAAATGTAGTAATGCTTACACAAACCAGGTATGCCTCAGGAGTTTACTGTTAAAAGGCCTGGATATAAGGTGTAATTCAATGGTCATTAGCAGCTTTATGAGGTTGAAAATTTGTCTTTTCTAAAAGAATTCATAGCTACATTACACGAACGGCGTGCAGATTACGTATTAACTTTATCAAATCTTGGAAATTATAGTTAAAACATTCGCAGGAAAATGAGTGGCAATCACGAGATATTAGCTTAATATATTTGCTCAGTAATCATCTTTAAGTAAAAAGTTTTCTGGCTTTTGTGAATGGCTGAAGCAACCCCACCCAACATCTAAAAGAGCATGATTGTAATGAACTTTTACTAATATATGCAGTAGTAAGTATGAGTGTCGATGACAAATATTGTATCCTAAGCTTGACATTGATATGTGCAGTAATTTCTAAAAGTGAAATGAAAAGCAGGTCCACAAGGGAGGGGATATGATTGCAGCTCGTGCTGCAGAGGAGAAAATTGGAGCCAGAGCTGAAGACAGCAGGAACAGAAGCTCTGGGGCCAAGAAAAAGAGCAAAGTCAACAAAAGCTTAAAGCGGTATCCCAAGATAGAAACAATTTTCACCATGACATGATAGGAACACTCCAAAATTTCTCCTTTCACATTTCAAAATGATTGATTGCTGCCTTTTCTCTGTTACAACAGTGTGAGAAAGCTCTCCAAAATGACAGAAAAGCTGAGCAGAGTCATGCTTAATGGCGTTGGGGTTGCCAGTGGATCAGTAATGGCACCTGTGGTGAAATCCCAAGCAGGAAAAGCATTCCGGTCCATGGTTCCAGGAGAAGTCCTAGTGGCTTCGTTTGATGCTGTTAGTAAGTGAAGTCAAAACTTGTCATTTAACTTCCGAAAACATAAACACTTAGGTGTTTAAAACGTAGGAGAATAACTACGTTTTAATATGCAGACAAGGTTCTGGATGCAGCTGAAGTTGCAGAGAAACAAGCTTTAACTGCAACATCAAAAGCTGCAACCAAAGCGGTCAGTCAAAGGTAACAAAGAATTAAACGTACTCATTTGCTAAACTGTTTAGGATTAACTGTAGTTGCTGAATTTTCCTTTGTTAACTTTTGTACCAGGTTTGGAGAAAATGCAGGGGAGGCCGTTGAGGATGTGTTTGCCACGGCTGGTCATTGTGCGTGCACTGCCTGGAATATATTTAAGATACGGAAGGCCATCAATCCAGCGTCATCTGTCTCCACAGGAATGCTGAGGAGTGGAGCAAATAACGGAAACAGGAAATTTTAATTCACGAGTGGATTGTATTATTGTAATTTACAAGTCAGAAGTACGTTCAGCATTTGAATACTGAAGCTTCTTTGGGAAATAATTTGTCCCCTCTACTTGAAGAAATGTGGTTCATCTTCTAACTATTAAGAAAATTAGATTCCCAAGTGGCATGAAAAGCCATTCATACATAACTTGTTTCTCATGGCTTTCCGGAAAATTGGAAACTTACGGATATAAGTAGGCAATAAATTCCCTTCCCACTTGAACCAAGTTCTTGAGAGGGAAAAAAAAAAAAAAAAAGGGAATGGCAAGGCACTTTAGCCTTTAAACTTGGCAGAATCATTTATAGGGAATCTACTTTTGTAAATTAGAATCGATGGAAGCACAAATTCTGTGTCGACATCCGCCTTTCTTCTTCCCTTATTCATGTCCATCTACAGCTATATCACAAGGTCTTCTGTCTTCAAGGGATAGAGCAGCAGGAGTAGCAGAAATGGGTTTTTCCAAGCATAGCAATTCCCAACTCACTGTTTCATCAAAACAAAAGAACTTAGTCGCCAAAACTCCAAACCACAAGGTTACCCTACGGATTCCTGGATGCACGGTACATCTGATGGACCAAGGAGAAGTTCTGGAACTTGCCAAAGGAGAATTTTTGCTCATCCATGTCCTGGATAAGGGTGTTCCGGTTGCTACTATAGTAAAAGTTGGCGATGATCTTTCGTGGCCATTGACCAAAGACGAGCCTGTTGTGAAACTTGATTCTCTTCACTACTTGTTTTCGTTGCCCATCAAAGACAGCAATCCTCTAAGCTTCGGAGTGACTTTTTCTGAGCAGTGCACTACTAGCTTGCCCTCACTTGATTCATTTTTGAGCGAACATTCGTGCTTTTCTGCTTCTACTACTGGTAGGAGAAATGTTGACTGGAAACAGTTTGCTCCGAGGATGGAGGATTACAATAACATACTAGCCAAGGCTATTGCTGGAGGAACTGGTCAAATTGTCAAGGGCATCTTTATTATAAGCAACGCTTATAGCAATAAGGTTAAGAGTTCTTCCTGTTTAGATTATAACTTGAAAAATTCTGATGAAGCTGATCATTATTAGAATTGCAAGCTCATAAATTGAGAAGAGCCTGTTGGGTATGTTGACCAAAACCATCAATAACATAGTTGTTTGTAGGAAAATAAATGTTTGATTTGCGGTCTATACAGTTTTTCTTCTTGAGGTTAGTAAAAATTGCAGATCCATAGTGGAGGAGAAATGATTTTAGCTCGTGTTCCGGCCGAGAAACCCAGTGACAAGAGTGAAGGGGCAACAAAGAAGACAGGAATCAATAAAACCTTAGAAAGGTTGGCCAATTGAAGAAGAATGACATTTCTAAGTATCTTAAATTAGCATATCAAATCGGCCTCTTAGATTGAGAATTACTTTTGTTTCTTTGTTATGCAGGGTAAAAAATTTATCCAGGACAACGGAGAACGTGAGCAAAGCCATGCTTGATGGAATTGGTGGTGCCACTGAGTCACTAATGGCACCCGTTGTGAAGTCCCAAGCAGCACAGAATTTTCTATCCACAGCTCCAGGAGAGGTGCTCCTGGCCTCACTTGATGCTGTCAGTAAGTAAAAATAGTTATAACCCTCACCAGAAAGATCATGCATTACTAGATAATTGTCACAGATTCTTCGACGTTACCATCTACAGATAAGATCATGGAAGCAGCTGAAGTTGCAGAAAAGCAAGCTCTATCAGCGACCAGTAGTGCCACAACCAGTATGGTGACCGAAAGGTGATGATTGAGACTCACTCTTTGTGGTTAGCATTATGTTCTGCTTTCTTAATCGAGTTTCACATGAGAGAAACTCGGACAGAGTAAGGGTACATTTCATCTTAATTACAGAGAGTTACAGGAACTCCAGGAAACTCGGGACAATTCCATTACTTCAGACATTTCCTTACAGTGAATTTTCTAACCTACTAGGAGTCTCAAAGTCTATATGGTCTTCATAATGACCTCTTCTAATGTTTTTGTCACACGACAGGTTTGGTGAAACTGCAGGGGAGGCTACAGGGGATATGCTAGCGACTACAGGGCATTGTGTGAACACTGCTTGGAATGTGCTCAAGATAAGAAAGGTCGTGAACCCAGCGTCAACCGTCTCTAGAGGGATAGCGAAAAATGCCAGAAAGACAAACACATAGATGTAGAGCCTGTATGGAATAAAAATTGAAGCTGATGATATGTTTGCTTTTAACTGTTTCCAATGTTGATTTTGATGAAAGGAATGAACTGCTACGTCTAATGTTTATCATCCTGTTTGGATAAGTTTTTTTAAAGTGAGGAAGTGCCTTTTTTATAAAGTGAAAGTTATTTTTAAGAAAAATAAGTGTTTTATTGAAAACAAAAATAGATAAAAATTTTTTGACAGTTAAAATATAACTTTTTAAGAAGCTCAAATTTGAAGCTTCTTAAAATAGTATTTTTTCAGGTGAATTTTTTAAATTATTAATGAGTTTATTTTTTAGTCTCTTTTGTCTTTATGTTTTACATATAATTATCACAATATTTACAAACTTATCTTCATATTTATTTTAGCAGTTATATAATATTATTTGACTTTTTTATATAAATTTTAAATAGATTTGGTTAGATATATTTTTATTTATATTTCATATGGTTTAAAATTATATAATAATTAATATGTTATACTTTGTATATTGTTTAATATTTTTTAATTATATGCATAAATAATTTTTATTATAAAATAAAATATAGTTAAAATTAAAAATATTTTTTATTTTTATGTTGTCAACCAGTCTTTCAAAAAAAATTTTTGAATGACAATCAAACAGTCAACTGGTTTCTTAAAAAAGTTATTCTCATAAAATCTCTACTACCAAAAACTCTATTGATAAAAGTTATACTGATATAAGTCAATTCAAATAGGCACTTAGATGGATAAATTTAGTTGGAATTCAATTACAATTTAATTAAAATTAAACAAATTAAATTTACGTTAATTAGATTTTAAATTGAATTTAAATTTTAAAATTTAAATTTAAAATATATTTTAGATATTAAAATATGTTATTTTAATTATAATTTAAACAGACTTAAAAATCTAATCAATTCAGATCAAACTAACGGCACATAAACTTCGTGCTCTCAAAGTTATATGATTAAAATACCTTGAATAAAATACTTAAAAAAAGTTAACTTATCACAGCAACCTAATAACTGAGCTCTACTTCATATTACAAGTAGCACCTAAAATATCTCCAAATGAGTTCCCAATGTTATATATTATATTACCTTCAAATATTTTAAAATGGTACTAATAAAATCTTAAAGTTTAGAATTTATTAGATATTAATATAGTTTTAAAATATTTTTCAATATTAGAAATATAGTTTACATTTTAATATTTATAAAAAATTTAATAAAGTTATATTATTAATTTGAATGCCATTTTCTAGGTCTTATTCAAAATATAATAATTATTTTAACAAGATTCTTTTTAACAATAATATTAAAAATAAGAATTAAATTTTATTTTAATATTTTATTATAAGTTTCTTATAAATTCTCTTTCATCTTACTATATTTTTGGTTTAAATGTCAATTGATATTTACATTTAAGTTTTATATGATAAATACAATGATATATTTATCTTTCTAAACTTTTGTAACATTATGTTTTTTATCTCCTATTACATATTCCATGTTCCAAAATTTTATGTAGGTATATGTTTAGAATATATTAATATGAATTTAGGTTAAATATAAAATATTTAATAAACATCTATTAAGTAAACATAATAGATATTTATCTTGAAATGATCATGCAAATTTTAATATGTATTTGTTTGCTAATGATATTATCTTAGTGGATGAGACAGAATAGGATATCAATGTTAAGTTAGAAGTTTGAATGGATACGTTACAGTCAAAAGGTTTTAAACTGATCAAGACTAATACTGAATACTTAGAATATAACTTTTTAGAGCATAGGGTGACTTTTGATGTAAAAGTAAAAATTAGTTCAGAAGTTATTATGTGAAAAGAGTATTTAAAGTAGGTATGATCTATTATCTAAAGCAATTGATAAATCAATGAAGATATAGTCTACCATATCAGATCAAAGTTGTCCAAAGGAGAAGCTCATCAGAAATTTTATATGATAATAAAATATGACTCGAGCTCAAAGGTTAATTATATTGTTTAATGATTAGACCGACCATGCTATATGGAATAGAGTGTTACCCATCAAACAAGTATATAAGGGGAGAGATAAAAAAATTTCGTTTAATGTATAGTCTTATTAGAAGAGATAAAGCCAAGAATGGTTGGTAAGTCACAAATTAAAAAAATGAGACTTAGGTGGTTTAGATATCTTAATACATTGACCCTCCAATGAAAATATGTAAGAAAATGATACTTAAATATTGTAAGAAGAAAAAAAAAAGCCTAAAAAGAGACGAGAAGTAATCAAGAATAATATGATTTAGTTGACGTACTAGGATATAAATAAAAGTCCTCAAATAAAAAAGGTCTTTCTCATTTTCTTAAAATTTTTAAATATTTTCTTTTAAGTCTTTTATTTCATAATTAACCTTAATATTTTGATTAAATAATGCTTTCGTCTTAATTATTTAACTCAAGTAATTTCTTATTAATTTAATTACTTTTTTTAATGGTTGATTTGATGTATTCTTATACTTATTTTTAATTTGTATATTTATTTTTATTATTAGTCTTATCATGTTTAATATGTCTTGTATTATATTATATATTTTTAGTATTCATATTAGTACTTGTTATTGTTATTATAATTATATAAATGCGTGAATAAAAATTGATAGAATGTGCTAATTAGATTAGTTTACTGTTCCGAATATGTGGATGTTGTGGTCGTCGATATTGTCATTTTCGTACAAATTTCTATTTATTTTTGCGTAAAATTCTTTGCCTGTGTTTATCGTTGCATTTTGCTAAAACCCTAGACAAAAGAACTAGTGATTGCGAAGCTCATGGAATCGGATGGGAAGCTTAGCATATACAGAGCAGCGAGAACCATAAAACGCAGAGACAATTCTCTGTATAATGCCCTAAGATCCATTTACGACGACTCCATTTTCGTTGGAGAAATCTCCCAGCTATGGCCCGACCTCCCTCTCATCGCCAACCTCCGTTGTGGTCTCTGGTACTCGCCCAATTTCCACAATACTTGTTACTTCAAGTCCACCGATGGTCACACCAACAATTGGTCCTTTAACATCTCTCGCCTCAATCTCCATGTCGCCTTATTAGCTGGTACTTAATACAGGAGCCTTTTCTTCTTTTTTCTTGTCATTGAAAAGCAAGTGTTTGCCTTTGTTTTTTACACGTGTTTGATTGATGTACGGGTAGGAGAGAAAGGAGGGTGTATAATCGTTGATTCGACTAGAAGAGGGAAGCGGTTTCCGGACAGTTTTTCTAAGACTATACCCATTTGGACTTGCGTTTTGAATCGAGCCATTTTTAACCATAAGAGGATAGTGCTCGATTCTGAAGGGGTGAGTGTTTTTCGATGTTTATTTTTGTAAATCCTTTGCTGTTCTGGGCTTATTGTTAGACCGGTACCAGGCAACCAACATTATTATAAAGATCATAACATGTAATGTAATGTGTTCTTATCACGACTGTAGTACAAGCATACACATGCCTCTCCATTCATCTTCTGCTTGCTTACAGCAGGGCTTCAGTGCTGATCATGTTAAAGATAAGAGACCAGCATCTCAATTTTGGGATTGTTCCTTGCATCTGCCTCTTTGGGTTCCTGAAACAGAGAAAGCATCTATTGATGAGCGCATTGAGGAGTGGACTAAACAGTTGGAATCCAGTGGAGCTGATATTGCATCTATTGCTTCATGCCTGAGAAAGCCGTTGCGACCTCTGTGGATATCACAAAAGACTGTCATCTGGTTGAATGAAGTTCCTGATCATGATTCCTGGGATTTTACTCCTGTTATACTTGTTTCAGCATCTTCATCAACTGATGTCTATCAACATAGGACCACCTCTGAGTTTAGTTGGAATTACATAGCAGGAGCTGGAGACGATGAAGAAAGTTGGTCAAGGGGTCTGTCTCCTGGTCTGTTTTGGAATTATGCCTATGATCTCATTAGTTCTGGGCCTGATTTGTGTAACCAAAAGGTAGCTGATATAGTTGAGAAGGATAGAGTATATCATGCTCAAAGAGGACAGGTTGCTCCTCAGATTGCTGTCAAGCCTCGAAAGTTGTTACAACAGACAGCTAATCTTCCAGAGAAAGAGCCATCATTCTCTCTGAGCACGCTTAATGATGACACTAGTCTGAAGTCTTCTCATGAAGATTGCTCTATATACTGGCTAAGCTCTACTAATCTTGCCGTCGGCACAACAAAATGTGGTATGCTCATTTATTTACTCAAAATCATAACCACATCAGTGATGCTTCTTCACTGGTCCAGAGACTTGGGTCTGTAATGTAGCTTGACTAGTTTTGTCATACAATAATTTGGCCGATACTTAGGATTTTTCTCTGAACTAGAAAGATGAGTATTTAGATTGTTTGTTCACCTCTTACTCTGAGTTTTGTTGAGATTTTTTCTTTTAGGGTGCTTTTAAGCAATAAGTAACAAGCTGACTTTAGTCTCAAGAGCTAGGTGTATCATTTTAGTCATTAGTTATTAGGGCATTGAATTCCAAGGTTTATTGATCGATTTGTTGGTACTTTTATGCACTTTCTCAGTTGATCAATTTCAAGTTCAAAGTATCCTGTCCTGAATGATTGATTAGCTTCAACCAAGATTTTCAAAATTAGTTGTCCTATAGTTTCTTGTGGAAACTTGAGCCACTCTGATTGCTCTTCACTAGTTTCAAGCAACCTAGTTTTGCGAAAAGTTAATCACCTTTGCAGCTTCAACTTTATTGTAATAGCTTCTAAAGTAGTAGCTTTCTCATTTACTTTTCTGTTGCTTTCCCATGTTGCAGCTGCAAACGTGCAAAATGTCGATTGCATATTGAACTGTGATAAACAACCTGAATATGTTTGTCATGCGGATAACCAAGTATATTTACATCTGAGTATGGTGGTGCGTATGAAGTAAGAAGAAATTGGTCTTTTGATTTTATCATTGTATTTGAAACTTTTTTGTCATTTCATTTGTTGACTTGGACTGCATTTTGCCTGCCCAGAGCTCAAAGATGGATCGCTTTTCCTTATTAAACCATCTCCCTACTGCAGTAGACTTTGCAAAGGTGAATCTTAGCAAGGGGAAAAGAATTCTGGTTTGTTGCCAAAATGGTGAGTACTGTTAAACGCAGCCTTTCTTGTCAACATCCATATTTATTGAATTTCTCTTGGTTTCTTTGGAGCCAAGTAGTTGACGCGTATATGCGGATTATTCCATAAATTTAGATGGCTGTACATATTTTTTTAATTATTTTAGTTGTGATATAATTAGTCATATAGTGTATACATTTGAAAATGGTACTTATGTTCGAGTTTTGCCTGGAGCAATAATCATCTTCTTTGCATGCCTTGTGCACTGGTATGACTGCTAATAATATGCTGCATGAACTTTCGGTTGCAGGGGAAGATATCAGTATATGTGTTTGTTTAGCTATTTTGACATCGTTATTTGATCCCGAAGGTATGAGTCCCATATGTTATCTTTCTATATTATATTTTCCCGTCTAATGACTTTGGGGGAAGAATGGAGAAAAAAACAACACTACATGCATGTTTAAGAATTGGAAAGAGTGATTTTATGTCTAGACCACGCAATTGATTTCATTTTTAATGTAACACACGTAGCATAGAATTGGTTGGAGTTGCCTCAAATCCCCAACTTCGGAAGTTTGTTAAACATCCAATCCTATATTCTGTCTTTGCATAATAGCCGTGTCGATCAATGAGAATTTAAAATATTTTGCGCAGAAGCAATAAACACGACCTAGAGTGGACATTTTCCCTAGGCTAGTGATGTCAAATTGTAATAGGTGATCATGATTGTCTATAATGACCAGGGGCAGCTTTAACACTGCTAATTTTATTCTGAATTCTTCCCTTCCTTTCCCTAGGTACTTTTGATGATGGAAAATCCTTTGGTGCTACAAACATTACCAAGATAGAGATGCGACGGAGACTTGTATTTATCTGTAAATTTGCGACAAGTGCTCGACCATCTAGGGGAAATTTAAAACAAGTATTTGGTTTTCTTTCTGGAAGAAAAGTTGTTTGATGCGGGAAATCAATCTACTCCTGAAGCCTGGGATAGGTTTGTGAAGAAGCAAGATTAACTTACTAATTAATTAGAGAACAGATGGCACTGTTATGATCCTGTCATTTTTGTTAGATTAGCTAAATGAAGTTAGATCTTGCGGTATCATAGAAATGTAGTAATGTTGGAATAGCTTTGTTATGGTTAATAGAATTGATTCATTTTAAAAAGAAATTCTAACATTTGTTGATTGCTGACAACAATTGATTGGCGAGTTCACAGAAACTTTAGATGTCAGATGTTATTTGAGATCTTCCCCGGATCAAAAGTTGAATATCATGAAAGATCTTCATGTCCTATTCACACTAGGATTTTGAAATTAAATTATGATATAATATTTTCAGCTTATTAGAACATAAATAAAAAGTGTAATCAGATCGTAATATATCAACAACTAATTGTATTAATAAAATAATTATATAGTACTAACTGAACATTTACATACACATTATCGAACATTAAATTAAACATACATTGGTTGTAATCAACTTCTTCTAATTAATAAATTAAGAGTTCACACAAAGTTACCCTTTGTGATTCTTACTTCTATGTATAAGGACTATTTTAGAGCTTTAAGCATATGATTCTGTGTTCCGTATAACTTAGAAAGCATCCAGGAAGCAAACAAATAATGGAAATCAGAACAAACAATGGCTTCTCTCATCATCTACCAGACAAAAGGTCCAAGAAATGATTGATTTTATTAGTACCCAAGCGTCCGAGCTTTAGAGTTCCATCTGTTGTTGTTGGCCATTCGTCAGTGTTGAGTTCCATCTGTTGTTGGCCCTTCATCAGAGTTCCAACGAAATTGAGATTTCAATTTTATTTTATAAACATAAGCCACACTTCTAAGTCATTTTCCTTGCGAAACTCCCCGGTCTCCTCAACGCCTGCCTTGATTCTCACAGCACCTATGCTGCAAAATCAATCAATAGTTACCTTATAAATAATGTCTACATAATGAATGGATTTAAATTGGAGTGCTGATGCATTGAGCTTTCAGCTTTCACGAATTCTAAAGACATTAATTTGATTTCTGTATGCATTTTTCACGTAAAATCATACTTTTATAATATCTTTTTAAAATAAACTCTCAAAACAAATTTGCTCATAAAAATTTCGTATTCTACAAAAAGACACCGCTCAATGCTAACCAACGACCTGGCAGATTCCCAGAAAAAGGTATTATTTACTTGCTTCCACCCATCCCTGTTTGCTTCTGTGTTCGAAATTTTTTTTAATTACAAAGGAAAGAGTACAAATTGGATCACATATGACGGGAGTACAAAGCCCTGCATGCATCTTGGTGAAGAAGCTCCTGGACAGCCCCTGAAGGTGCTCGAAGAACGTGCAAGCCCGGGGCTAAGCAACTGGCACAAGCCGCCAGCTTGTCCTCTTTACTCCAAAGTGTCCTCCACATGCATACGAGTGGCAAAATGCTAAGATCGAACGTGTTTCTTTTTCAACC
>JANIJH010000008.1:3611763-3625270 GCA_024520975.1 Erythroxylum areolatum
GAAGCAATTTCCAACAACCACAAATCCATCATCATCCAATTTTTAACCACAAATCTATCATCATCCAACAACCAACATAATGACAAAAGCAATTAATGTCAAAAATCCATGAAAAATAAAACAAAACATTCAGTCTTCACCGATCTGGGTCGATGTCGGGTCGGCTGGGGTTGACGTCGCGTGGAGGACGAGGGACAAGGCCGCGAAGGCTGTTGCTCACGGTGGAGGACCGACGACGCGAGGGAGAAGAGCGAAGAGTGAAGACTCGACAGAAGGACGGACGAGAAGATGAAGGCTCGAGGAGACCATCGGAGTCCAGATCCAGACCAGGGAGGGGCAGCGACGCGGCGGGAGAGAGACGGAGAGCAAGGATCAGGTGGCAGAGGGCGGTGGAGACGAACGGAGCGACAGCGAGAAGAGGGAAGAAGAGAGTGAGGTTGCTGGAGTTAGGTCGGGCTGTCGGGGGGTGGGGTAGATTTTTAGGATAATTTTTTTTGTTTTTGCAATTAGGTCCCTAGGAAATATGGCAATTACTGGAATCACCCAGAATTTTTCGGTTTTTATGGTACCGACCGGTACCAACCGAAAAAGGCCAGTACCGGCCAGAATTTTTTACCGGTAACTTTGTACCAGTACCGGTACCGATTTCTAGCCGGTACGGTACGATATCCATTCCATTGGTCTTTGGTGAGGTGTCGGATGACACGTTGCTGATTCGTCAGAAGTTTACCGTATGCCAATAGCCACAAGGAAGATCGGATCCACTAAGGGCCAGCTTATTTCCAAACAACCTCCCACACATTGGGCTGCGAGGCAACCCCGAGACTCTCCTGTAACTCGTAAGCCGAAGCTACCGTAAACCTCCCATGGGATGTGGGGCCCCAAAGGAGCTGATCGTCTGCTCCATCATCGAACGCAGGCCGAATGGAGGCGAGGTCGAAGCAGACTGCAGTCGGGAGATACTGCTGGAACGTGTGCCAGAGCCAGGTGCCTTGCCTGTCGGTGAAGTCGGCCACCATAGCATACAGAATAGTGTCAAGGAAGCCCACGGTGGTCAGGTGGACCAGGGGTCCCCACCCACCTACCCAGTTATCGAGCCAGAATAAAATACGGCGTCCATTCCCCAACACCCACCGGCTGCCTTGACGAACAATAGACCAGACGGCCGACAGGCTACGTCAGACCATGGAAGCCCGGGATCGCGCAATAGTTTGGGGCAAATGATGTGTATCCAAGCGGTATTTACCACAAAGCACACGAACCCACAGGGCGGTAAGATTAACCATCAACGACCAACCTAATTTGGCAAGCAACGCGTCATTGGTGGTGCGGAGTCGTTTGATGCCCAAACCTCCTGCAAACTTCGGATGGCAGACCGTGTCCCAGTTCACCAGGTGGAGCCAACGCTGCGAGGCGGTCGTACCCCAAATAAAATAACGTATGAGCTGTTCAAGATCATCACAGAGTCGGTGTGGGAGCCTAACCGTTTGCATAATGAAAATGGGAAGAGCGGAAATAACCGACTGGGCTAAGGTCACCCGACTAGCCATAGACAAAGTCTGGGCACGCCAGCCTGTGAGCTTCATCTGCACCGTATCCAGAATATGTTGGAAAGTCCGTTTGAAGACGCGCTTATAAAGCAACGGGACCCCGAGATACCGGCCCAAATTAGTTGTACAGCTCAGTCGAAGACCCTGACTGAGACGCTGGGTAGTCGCCTAGGGCACATTCCTCGAGAAAAAAATCTGAGTCTTCTCGAGGCTTATCTTCTGACCAGATGCTAAGCAGAAAGTCTATAAGGTACTGGCGATAACATGCGCCTAGGAATCCGCAGCTTCTGCAAAGAGGACCAGGTCATCAGCGAAGAAAAGATGGGAGAGAGGAGGCCCCGGCCGACTGAGCCTGATGGGCCGCCAGTGGCTCGCGGCCACCTGCTGCGAAATAAGGTGACCGAGACGCTCCATGCATAAGACAAGCAGATACGGAAAAAGCGGGTCGCCTTGTCGAACACCCCGAGACGGGTAAAAGGTATCGGAGTAGGTGCCTTGCCAAGCCACGCGAAACGAAACCGTCGTGACATGTTGCATGATGACACGGATCAGGGACGCAGGAACCCCGATCGCAACTAAGGTGTCTTGGATAAAAGTCCAACGAAGCCGATCATAAGATTTTTCAAGATCGACTTTCAAGGCTAGAAAGCCTGTCCGGCCCGACTTCGTCCCCATTGAGTGAATCACTTCCTGGGCTATGAGAATGTTGTCCGTGATCCGCCGGCCAGGAATGAAACTACACTGGGTCTCCGCAACGAGTTGAGGCATAAACGGTTTCAACCTATTAACTATAACTTTAGCGATGGGCTTGTAAAGGACAGTGCACAGGCTAATAGGTCGAAACTGAGAAACGTGCTGGGGAACTGGGATTTTGGGAATGAGTATCAGAAGAGTTTGATTTAGGTCCCGTTCCCAATGATCTTGGCAGAAGATTTTTTGGATAAACGTCACCACCGCAGGGCCAATCGTCAGCCATTGAGACTGGAAGAAGAGCACACTAAAACCATCAACCCCGGCGGCTTTGTTCGGATTCATCGTAAAAATAGCACTCTTGATTTCGTGTGCCGAAAGCGGCAACTCCAGGTCGTGGGTCTGCAAGTGCGAGACATGATGCCTGCAACAATGGTGAATGTAAGGCTAACCAACAACCTAGCGGACTCCCAGAAAAAGGTAGTAATTACTTACTTCCACCCTTTCTGTTTGCTGCTGTGATGAGAGTTTTTCAACTAATTAAATATGATTTTTTGTCTTCATCAGTGGTAAATAAAGGGATGTTTTGAGAAGACAAACTGGGGAACTAAATATGGATTTAAAGCTTATTAAGTCTAGTTTTAAATAGCACAAGTTTAACTTCATTGGAGTTTTTTAAAGAAAGTAATAGCTATGTTATTAAAAGCTGCTAAGTTGTAAAGTCTTCTATTTATACATATATTTTATAAATTTCTTTTGATTAATAGCTGATATTTAATCTATAAAATATTTGTGATCATATATTATGAGATGGAGATAAGAAGTGGAAATATAGAAATAAAGTTTTTCAATTAACTATTTCTTTCTCCTTTCTCGATAGCTTCCAACAAATTGGCATCAGAGCTTTGTTCAAATAACTACCAAAACTAATATCACCTTCCAATGCCTACAACTAATTAAAACAAACTATGATCTAAGGGCGCTACACGTGAAGGCTATAATTGGGTCTTATAGCTTATAAGACCTTGTCGTGAAGGGATGTGAAAACATAGACGAAGATATTGCAACCGTGAGTAAACTAGATGCTTAGTAGCAAGCAAAGAAGAGAGATCAAAGGGCATTCTCACTTATTCATCAAGGAATAGATGATGATATGTTCTAGAAGATAGCCAATGCGATAAGAACCAAGGACGCCTAGAAAATTCTAAAGACTTCCGTGGTTAGAGTTGATAAGTTGAAGAAGATACGCCTCCAAACTTTAAGGGCTGAGTTTGAGTTGATTTTGATAAAGGAGAATGAGTCCATAGAAAATTATTTTACTCGGGTATTGGCGGTGGTGAATCAAATGAAGTAGCTCAATGAAAAGATCGAAGATGTATGAGTTGTGGCGAAGATTTTGAGCTCTTTCAATGAGAATTTCAATCATGTAGTAGTGGTGATTGAAGAATCGAAGATAATGGAGTCTATAAACATTGATGAGTTAAATTGATTGTTGTTAGCTTAAGAAGAAAGAATGAAGATGATGTAACAAAAATTGATGAAGCAAGTTCTGTAAACAAAATTTTCCTTTAATTATAAGGGATGACAGAGAAAGAAGAGGTCGAGGTTATGGTAGAGGCTAAGGTTGTGGTAGACGTTATGGTAGCAATCAAGGAAAGGTTAGCAAATTTATTTCACGAAGGTGAAAACAAGAGTTCTTAATGAGGCTCAAGGAAAAAATAATAATTGAAGAAATGATAAAAACCAAGTTGAGTGCTATAAATGTGGGAAGAATGATTACTATGCTTGGGAATATCAAACTAATACTTGCGATGAGGAGACAAACTTTATCGAGCATAAGGAGGTAGAAGGAAATACTCTTTTATTTTCTCAAAAGAAAGGCCCCATAGAAAAAGATGTCACCTGGTCTCTCGATAACAATGCAAGCAACCACATGATATGAAATAAAAGCAAATTTGTGAAGTTGGATACAAAAGCAACCAGGAATGTTCATTTTGGATATGATACAAAGGTAGAGATTAAGGGCAAAAGCTCAGTGATTTTGGTCACAAAGGATGGAAATCATTAGCTTCTTAACAATGTCTATTACATTCCAAAAATGGATAGCAATATTTTGAGCATCGACCAACTTTTAAAGAACGGGCATAAAATAAAATGGAAAACAATTATTTGTGGCTTCGGAATCAAGATGATATACTTTTTGCTAAAGTTGTCATGACAAAGAATCAAAAGGTCATGTTAAATGTGAAAATGACGGAAGCAAAGTGTTTATAAGCTTGTGTTGAGGATCCTTCATGGATTTGGCATATGAGATGCAGACACCTTAACTTTGAAAGGCTTAAAATGATAAGAGCAAATAATATGGTGAAAGGATTTCCCAAAATCAACCACCTAAATCAATTGTGCAAGGCATACCTACTAGAAAAACATGTAAGAAAAAGCGTTTTAAAGGTATCACTTTCGTGAGCAACCAAGTCTCTATAACTTGTATATGTGGATGTGTGTGATCCTATCAAGTCATAATCTTTTAGTAAGTGTTAAAAAGTAATAATATGCCAAAGGAATTTTGGGCTAAGGTGGTTGAATGTGTGGTTTATCTCTCAAACCATTCACCTATAAGGAGTTTGAAGACAATAACCCCTTAAGAACTATGGATCAACGGAAGCCAAATGTAAGGCACTCTTTGGATCTATTGATTATGTTTATGTACCTGAATAAGAAAAGACAAAACCTAATGATAGGAGCAAAAAGATGGTTTTTATTGGCTATACCGAGAACTTTAAAGGGTACAAGTTTTTCGACCCTGTTTATAAGAAAGTTGTGATTAATAGAAATGTGGAGTTTGAGCAAGATGCCTCATAGGATTGAAGTACTAAAGAAGAAGATACATATAGTTTTCTTTTATATTTAGGAGAAGATGAGAATGAGGATCAAGAAACTAAAGGCAAAAGTTCAACTCTTACCAATACCAACTTCTTACTCAACAAGCTCAGGCGAACAACCTCAAAGATTTTGAATCATAGGATATCTCTATTGTAAGATCTCATGTTCGGGGATAGACCCCAGAATAGTGAATTGAGTGTATTGTGAGGAAATAGAAGTACATTGCACGCTCATGCATCATTGTATAAGCACACACATGTGAATATTAATTTTTGATACATTAAAATAATTGTACATGCATTCATTGACATTTTTTAGGTATAACTGTTTTATAAATGTGATTAAAATGTGAATTGTGGTTGTGTTAAAATTTTAGTAGGAGACTATTAGTATTATTTCAGAATTTTTGGTAAATTTTAGAAAATTTTAGAAAATTTGAGGTATTTTTGGACTGAAAAAATAAGTGACAAACGACCTACATGCATTGGTGACATGTGGAAGTAAAATAGCAATCCATGTAGATCATGTTTTGCTTAGGGAGAGAATACTAAAATTGTTGTTCTTTACTGAAACATTCAATACCGAAAACTCTCTTCCATGTTCTTCATCACCGAATAGCTTGTTGACTATGTTGCATGTGATTTTGAAGAGTTGGTTTGAAAACAAGTAAGTTGTGCTTTCATTTTCATGGTTATAATAATGATAAATGACAAAGAGATGATGTTTTCATGTTTGTGGATGGATGCATGCGTGAGTGATGTAGAACTGTATGCTATAGGTTCTATATTTTTGGGTTGTAAATCAATGATAAAAAATGCAGAAAATGAAACAAGTGCAGTAAGAATGGAAACGCAGCAGTGAGAGAAAGCATGTGTTAGGTCTCGGACTTTTGATGATTACCATATAAGCTTGCATTTGATCTGTTTAGAGATTGTATTTTGGGATGATATTTGAATATGAAAATGATGCTGAAATTCATGAAAAATTGATGAATATATATATATATACTTTGTTTTGGTTTAGAAAAATACGTATATGGGTTCATGTTACTTTGGCTATCTGTGAATGTGTTTGAGTATTTAGAAATAAATCAAATGAGTCTGATGATGTTTGAATGATTGAAAATGAAATTTATGCATGAGGTGTGTAAGAAGGATAGTTTCGGTGGTATTCAGAATGAGTTAATTGAGAAATTAGTGAAGTGAATAGTGCAAGAAATGGAACAAATGCAGAAGATGATGAACAGTCGTGTATAATTTCTGGTTTTGGTACTTGTAATTACCCTTGCATTTTGAGTTGTTTTTGAGTAAGGTGAGTTGGAATGAGAGTGAAAATGTAGAGAATATAAGTTAAAAATGGGGTAGAAGAAGGTGGAAAATGCATTATATGAATGTAAGATAGAAAAATGAAAACATGCAGAGTGTATAGAACTTGCGTGAACAGTAATATGCGTTTTGGATGAATATATTAAATCTTGGATTTTTTATTTGTTTGAGTTGTGATGAGCTGAAATGGAAATAAAAGAGTTAGTTTAAGTGTCGTATGTATTAATTGAGTAAGATAGAAGTGAGAAAATCTGGAAAAAATGGAAGAAGATGAAAATTGCGTTTTAGAGAGAGAAGATAAGAGGAGTTGCACCTTATGGTTTTTCCAAAACCGAACTGTGTTGATTCTTTTAGCCACAACTTTGTCATCCGATCTCTAAATGACTTGAAACTTGAACCAATAGACTCCTAAGACATTGTTCTTTTTCTCCATAAAAATTTAGAGCCATCTGAACTGATTTGAAAAAGATTGATGGGATGAAATTGAGGAAATGTGCTGGAATGTTATAAACTGAAGAATTTTCATTGAACATGCTTTGATATTTTCATTATATCTTGACCTGTAGATTTCCAAATGAGTTGATTCTTGATTCAGATTAAACTTGAGACATATGTATATAACTTTCTTGAAGAAATCAAATTTTAACTCTATCTCTAAGACTTTCAAAATTGGCATGAAATTGAGTCTTGGCTTCGGTTGTAGCACTACCAAGGATAGAAATCATGTCATGTTGTTATTGAATAAATTGTATTGATGTAGGTCGAATTAGACTAAGGTGTCTTCACCAAAGTTGTAGCCTATTCTCTTAGCTTTAAATTGATATAAAGTTTTTAATTTTTAAATATTTGAATTGAGAGATATGGGTTGTATAACTTAAATGCATGATCATGTCCTAGAAAAAATTTTAAATGTACATAGTTTGTGGTATTATGAGCATAAATCATAGAATAATGAACCAAATTGAATGATTTTGATGTCGTTAGAAACTTAATACACAGAGGAACAATTGTCTAAAAGAAAGTGTTACAAAAATACACCATTTTCTTGCTCTTATTAATTATGCAAAGTAGACCCGAATGGGATGCTTTTAGCAAAGCTGGAATAGTGAATGAGTGTGTGAATTTTGGCACTATTAGGGTACATCAATTTGTTATAGAAATATAAATGATAATTTGTCATTGTACATTCATAATACATGATACAATTATACATGTATTTACTCAATTACATAAGCAGTACAGTATTGTGAAATTGTGTTAATGTATATAGGAGAGCAAGTAGTACGATCACATCTTGATATTACCAGAATGTCAAGCCAATCGACTTAAGGGAGTAATTGTGAGTAACCTAAGATGGTCTCACTTTAATTTGATATGATATTACTGATTCGAATTTAATATATGATGAATATGTATTGATTGTGTACTGAATTTCGGACAATACTTGTCCGAGGTGTTTGATGTATGTGAATATCATTGGAAGTACTACTTGCATGTGAATGAGACTGCCTAAATGATTCTTAACTAAAAGTGATTGAATGTTATGACTGACTGTATTGACTGAGATAATGTAAATGAAAGTGATCAATTGCATTAATTAAATGAATTATGGCATGCATTTCATTTTAATACATGTAATATAAAGACAATTGTGATTGGTGTTGCTACTAACTAAGACTGCCACTAAAAAGAGCTTAAAACTCAAACATATGTGGTTATAGCCTAAAGCTTATTGTGATTAATGAACTCGGTGATACGGGATACTAAAAAAGCACACAATCACAACAATGTAAAAACGAATGTGAGTCTCATACATATAGCATTCACATATGATTTGAATTCGTTGAATGATTTGTAAAGTTGTGAGAATGTTATATATTTGAACACATGGTATTAAACCAATGATTGTGTTTTATTCAAATGTAATGAAGTGATAGTTTGATTAAATTGCTTGATTGAAATACAATTCGTTTGTGATAGAACTTGGTCTAATCAAGTTGATATGAACTGTGTGACAATATATTTATGATTGATTGTGTTTTATAACATAAGTGAACCACCGAGGATGGTTACTCTGTTGAGTTCGCAAAACTCATCAAAATTGGACTGTTATTAATTTCAGATTCGAGAGTGAGACGGCTTAGCTTTTAAGACTCTATAGAAGCACATTTTGTGTAACTTTGATAATCAGATATGACTCAAAAGTCAGACAGCTGGGAATTGAAGATATAGTCTATTATTATCTTTTGTTATTCTTCATGCTTGCAGCGTACTGTGTAGACTGAGTTATTATGCTCGTAGGATAGTGTTATATAAACTTCAATGTTGAACTTAAAGCTACAATGTACATTATGGTTATGATATAAAATAAGAAAATTTTGGATTTTAGCAAATGTGTGATTTGTGATTTTAATTATAATGCCATATAATAAAGTGAAAGTGTGGGAGTTAATACGTCATTTTTGGCAGGCATGTGCACGTGTGACTGAACAGCGCACGTGCATGTATCATATGGGAGTAGGGTATTACATCTATGATGTTGCAAAAAGAATAGATGGTTAGAATCTTTTTTTCTATTTGCACATGATGAATCTTTAAGTTTTGTAGAGACTATTAAAGATAAGAAATGGATGCAAACTATGAAGGAAGAAATTTATTCCACTGAGAAAAATGATACTTGAGAGTTTGTCACACTACCAACTAGTCATTAAGCGATTGGGGTTAAATGGGTTTATAAGCTAAAGAAAAATGTGAAAGGAGAAATTGAAAGATATAAGGTGAGACTAGCTGCAAAGGGGTATAAACAAAAGTATGGTATGGATTATGAAAATTTATTTGCTCTCATTGCTTGCTTAAATACAATATAGTTATTGGTTACTCTTGCAGCCCAAAAATAGTGAACAATTCATCAAATGGATGTGAAATTAGTCTTTGTGAATGATGCTCTTGAAGTAGAAATATAAATGGAACAATCGAAAGGATTTATGGTTGAAGGTTATCAGGATAAGGTGTTAAAATTGAAGAAGGCATTGTACGACCTTAAACAAACATCATGAGCTTGGTATAGTTACCTTGACAAATGTCTTCATGAGAATGATTTTTCAAGATACTTTCATGAATATGCACTTTAAATTTAAAAAAAAGAAAGTTGATATTTTGTTTTTGTGCATTTATGTAGATGATCTCATTCTTATAAAAATAATTCACAAGCATATAAAGGTTTTAAGAAGGCGATGACACGAGAATTTGAGATGAGTGATATGGGTCTTATGTTATATTATTTGGGAGTAGAAGTAAAATAATATACTAGACCTGATATGTTATTTGTCGTTGGACTAGTGAGTTGGCTTATAGAGAATCCACGTGAAGAATACATGCAAGCCGCAAAGAGAATTGTTCGATGTTTGAAAGTTACTCTTGGTTATGACATTTTTTATACTTCTTTGAACAAGTTATGTTGTGATAGTGATTATGTTGGTGATATTTATGACTGAGAGTAATACTAGGTTCACATTTTTCTTTAAAGAAAATGCAATTTCATAATGTTTAAAGAAATAATCAGTTGTAATACTTTCAACATGTGAATTAGAATATGTTGCTACAATTGTCGGTTCATGTCATGAGATATGGCTAAGGAAATTGCTAGGTAAACTTCATTTGTTTCCAAAGAGAAGTGACTAAAATTATGATGCATAATAAATCGCCCATTAATCTTGCAAAAAATCGATGCTTCATGATCGGAGCAAGTATATAGATATAAGGTTTCATTTGATTTGAGATTGTATTACGAACAAGGAGATTGAAGTAAAATGCATTAAAACACTTGATCAAAGAATTGATAGTTTTACAAAACCCCTCAAGAAAGATAGATTTCAGCAGCTTAAAGAGATGGCTTAAGAGATGGCTGGAGTTACGAAAAAGTCAAGTTTCTTGGGTGTCGAGAGTTTTTCAACTAATTAAATATAACTTCTTGTCTTCAGTGGTGAATAAGAGGGACATTTCAAGAAAGCAAATGAATATTTTTGTTGGTGAACTAAATATTAATTTAAAGCTTATTAAGTTTTAGTTTTAAATAGCTTAAGTTTTAGGTTTGTTAGAGTTTTTAAAAAAAAGTTATAGCTATTTTATTAAAAGCTATTTTGCTATAAGTTTTGCTATTTAAAATCCTATTTTGTACATTTATTTTGATTAATTGCTAATATTAAGCCTCCAAAAAAATCTTGTAATCGATTGTTAATAAGAGGGAGATAAGTAAGAAATATAGAAGTAAAAGTTTTTCAAATACCCCTTTCTTTTCTTCTTCCTCCATACCTTCCAACATGTTGTCAAGCTTTTCAAGAACGAAACCTTTGTCCATAATTCCCTGTAAAATTAAGCTAAAAGGATTTCAGTTTTGTTAATATATCTAATTGATCTTTTTGACTTTTAATTTTCCTGGCCATGTATGGCCCTTTTTCGAATCTATAGGAAGAGAATATGCAATGACATTTCAAATTCATGAATAAGATTATTTGTTTGACAGATCATTGGGAGCAGCATACCAAAAATAAAATAAAATAATGCAAGCATGTTTTGTTCGATCTTTAAACACATAAGAAAAGCTAGATCTGAAGTGCTCATCACTTCATTGAACAAAACCAGTCGAAAGTAAGAATAAATCTACGCACATAGCTTTTATGCAGAAGTTGTATTGGCTGTTTCCTCGCAGCAGCAGGTGCTTGCGTGGCATTGAGCTCTGTACAAAGCAATTAAGAATAACGAGCTGAATTTGGGCAATACCTATTGAGTCGCATGAGATCATTTTGTGTCCTGTCATTGTAGAAAAGAAGAGAGGATTCATAAATAGCTAAGAATATCCTCCATGCATGGTCGGCTTCCACATCTCCTTCTCTCTTTGCGTAGAAAGAGAGTCTCGGTTTGGTTGAAAATGTCATGCAAGTTGCATGATATATATATTCAAAGTCTCAACTGTCGCCTTCTCCTGGATTTCAGATCAACCACAATGATAGATATGTTATCGGAACTGTTTCTGCCATATGCTATATCTTTAAGGTTATCAGCTACAGCTTGCGCAGGCGATATCTCATCGGAAATCGGCGATCTCCGCCACCTTCTGAGCATGCGGCGAGCCATCTCCCCAACCTCTTCAGTTTTCATAACATCCCATAGACCATCACTTGCTAATATTATGCATTCATCATCGTCAGTCCTCGTCGTGAAAGTGACCTCCGGCACGGGGATTACCCATGGTCTCAAGTACCGATCACCTAAACCACAAAATAAGTAATTAGGATGAGATAAGAATCAATCCCATCCTTCCAAGATTCTTTAAGCCGATGATACGAGGTTAGAAAAAGATCTTTGTGGCATAAATATAAATGTTTATACAGTATGCTTAAGCAGTTAAGCCAGAAATAATCTAGTCAAAGCCAAAGCCCCTTCGCGTGAAGATGCGTAACGTAAGTTGCTTCAATCTTTTAAAAAATACAAACGCAATCTTCAAATCACTATGCTAAACAACAAAGCACTGGCTCAGATTTAGGGTTTAGTTGTTCAACAACTAAGATTCCTAAAATATATACAGTAAACTAACATATATGATAAAGCTAGTCAAAGATTCTGATAAATGACAATGATGGAGGAATTAGAATTTAGACTCACGCCACGTAGTATTCGTCTAGTCCCTTTCTAAAACCCAGTTCAACAACAATAATCGAATCCTTTCCTAACTTTTGAAGAAAACTCCCACCATGCGAATGTTCAAGGTTTTTAAACCAAAAGATTTTGAAAGCTCAAAACATAAAGTTCAAAGGGAACAAAAAGTATTTGGAGGAAAAATCTTCTCAAATCGCTGAAAAGAAGATGAGAATCGGAAATATAGAAGAAAACCTATAGCTCTGGACATGGCAAGAACTCCGAGTACCCTAGCACCATTCCAGTTTATGACTTTCCCTCCTCCTCCCTCAATTCTCATGAGCTCGTCAGGTCTATCCGGCTGTAGAAGAAAGCACAAACTGTTGTTATAAGTTGGTCTTGTTAATCTAACGTTTTACTTAACCTTAAAAGAGACAGCTCATTATTGTTTGGGGTCAATAAACTTTCACAGGGATATCCTTCAGCTAAAAAAGGAAATTATTGAATTTGGTGTTGTCATTTCAAGAGTTCATCACTAGACTAATAGCCTTAATCATCAGAAACAAGATCATTGCCACAGAAAATATACAATTAAACTAGTTAATGAATATGAAGTGAAAGGATAGGATTCGAATATGACCTTCTGGTCAACAGTGAGAGGAATGGTTTGAGCTCCCCGGCAAAGAATTGCTCTTGAGTCTCCACAGTTGGAGGCAATAATTTGGCAGCCGGATAGAACCACAACAACTGCCGTCGACCCAATCATTTCTGGGGAAACTGCCCTTGAAGAGACCTCATCGTCAGCCCTCTCGAAGCCGCAAGAAAGAGCAGCTTTCCAACTTGTCTGCCATTCATAGCCAGGATCAGCTGTTTCACGATCCCACTCTTCTGCTATAACTTGATGCATTCTTTCTTTACAAAATTCAGCCACCTAAAGTAAAGATCAACCGTTTCGCAATGGCAATAGAAGATATTACTGTTGTCAATGATTCTCCAGACATTACAAATCTAAATCCAATGTCAATGACCAAGCTCTACTAGAAGAGATGTAAAAACTTTATGAACGAGTAGGTAACTCCATGATAAGGCTTAAGAGCGTTGTATAAACATCCATTGAATTTTCAAGAAAAAGAAAAAGGCTAATGATCCGGTTTTCCACCGTTAAACGGTTACTAAAATAAAATACTTAGACCTAGTCGGTGGAAAGAGGAGTTTGCAAGGCTTCTACTTCATCAATACTCAGATGTCAGATGTTAACTTTAAGTTTTTCAGTGTAAAAGAAACCAAAGGAAAAGCTGGCAACAAACAGAGTTTAATAGAAAAGTGACGGTGAAATGTGGCAGAAAACAAGTACAGAACAGCTGAAATTTGAGGTTCTGTAGATACAACTTTGGAAGACAACACTGCATGCAGATACTGATAGCC
>JANIJH010000008.1:3627218-3639382 GCA_024520975.1 Erythroxylum areolatum
AGAGAGAGAGGGAGGGAGAAAGAGAGAGAGCGATAGGAGAGAGAGAGAGAGAGATTGAGTGGGAATAAAAGAGGAGGTAGTGACAGATGATAAAGTGACACGTGGAAGTTAAATTGAGGCGATCACATACCCATCCTTTCCGACTTTCAATTCGGGCTAAATTCGCACGTGTCAGTTTTTCATCCGGTGTCGAGTGGTTGACGCTGCGGCCCGCCCTTAGGACACCGAAGTGTTATTGGACATTGATATGATTCCCTGCACGGAGCACTCATAAACCAACTCTACATCCGCAATACCTCTCAAGTACCTCTTGCCGTGTATGTTAAGTTTTATGGCTCAAAAAAAACTCTTGAAGGCTTTTGATCCTAACGAGCCTCTAATTCCTTACAAGTTCAAGTTTATTGAAACTCATCACTTAACATGCAGATATATAAATATATAGAAAGTAACTGGGGCTCTGGCTCTGCTCAGTTTGAGGAATCTATTGGTACACGTTGGGTGTATTCCGGTGCTTATACGTGGCAAAGTGGATGAAGTGGGACCTAGCCATTAGGTAAATTTTGACTTATTTTTTTAAAATGGGAAAGTGCTAAATTATGTTAAGAACTTTAATATACTAAGATCAATAACTTGATGATCTGATGGATTGCCACGTTTAGGAATGAGGCAAGTTTAGATAGAAGTAAGATCCAACGGCTGTCACGTGCCAGATCACCCCGTACGGTATTTGGAAAAGATGGGCGATGCGTGAAAAGATGAAACGGGGCCCATTCAATGACTCTTTTTTGGGGGTTTTGTGTGGGACCCAAACTGTGGGATTAAAATAACATCAATCAAACAGGAGTGATAGTATAGTAGTCATCATCGTCTGGACACGTATCACACACGCCCTAAGCCACGATGGGATCATAAGAAAGTGGCTGTTGCTCCACAAGCCTTGGATAAGTCAAATAAGGGGGAACTAGAGCGTTGGCAAAACCTAAGACGGAACGGACCCTTTCATCCAAACGTTAAACCAGAAGTTCCTGTTGAATCAGAACTAAGAATACCAAATTTTGGGTCGACTCAGCCTCACGCTCAAAGAGACAGAATTGTCATCCTACAATCATACATGCTTGTTAATTTATTGCCTACCTAACCTATTTCAATGATCTATCGTCCTTCTTATCTTAAGACAGCGATCTAGAGAAAATCACAGCATGTTATGATTACTTCCTATCTAATATTGCGTCGGACAAAGAAAAAGAAACTACCGCACTTAATAATTAACGCCACATGTTTTCGGTTTTTGCGGGTTTGCGTGTTCTAAAGTAATAAGCACCAGTTACCAAAACACACTATCGATTTTACCGAAAGAAGTGATCGATCGAGTTTTTGGCCAGATGTTAGAATCAAGAGAAAACAGTTTGACAAAACTGACGCTAAACACAAGCAGTAGTTATTTACTTTAAAGAACAAAACTTGTTCTTTTGCTTTTTAATGCTCACGAAATCCCGTAAGTTAGTTGTTTAAATTAGGTTTGTGTCAAATTCGTCAATTTAGTGGCTTTCCAATTTCGGCGATCTTTTACTATTCGTCATACACAAATATCGCTATGATTTTAAGGATTAACATGTTTTGGTCATAATAGTGTGTGAGGTTGTGTTGGTGTTATATTCCGACTTACAATAAGATACGAAATTCTAACAGAAACATGAGAATCTCCAACTTCTTTAAAATTGAACTTCTTGTGTTTTGTAACAACTTGTTATATATTATTTTATGAAATAATCGGTTGAAGAATTCCGAATCTAAAAGGAAAGTATGAACACCTGACCTGGTGGTTTTTGGGTGATAAAGGCTTACATGACTGGAGTTTATTTCCTGATATCACATGATTGTTGTTTTGGGGCATGTGGAAATCATGATTTGAGAGAGACCCATGTTCCTAGGCTTTTGTTTCATTATTTTGTAATACTCATATCATATCACGTGAAGCCAAGACGGTACCCTAAAACCCAAACCCAAAAAAATTGGAGCTTGTGGACCCGTATGACTCTTCTAAATTAGATCTGTTAATGGAGATTCAGCCCTCTGTTGGGCTCCAAGAGCTTTCCCATTACTGTATCTCTTAAGTCCAAATTAGGGCTTTCTCCCATATGTTGACTTTTGCATTCACACTATATTTTCAGGTATTCGTTGACTTGAGCATATCGCAGCATTTATTATCAAGCCTTCAAAACTGTTACATACTGTCACAACCTCTTTTTCAAAGGGGACTTGGAAAAAGAGGATATTTTGTAATTCCACGAATTTAATTAGGAATCAGCCGACCCTTTACTCAGGCTAAGAGTTGTCAATATTGTAATAAACTAGAAAAGGTCGTCGACTTCAAAAGGATCTTTCCTTGAACAGCTTAGCCTTTTGTCTATATAAAATTGCAAATACACCATTCCACCTCAATTGAAATGGTTACCTCATTTTTAACGCATTAGATATTGATGTTTTAATTTTATTTAGATAAAAATATTTATTATTATTTTATTTTGATTATAGATAAATTTAAATTTTTGAATCTCACTTTTTATTATTTAAGTAATTCAAATTCGGAAGAAGAGTAGAAGACTAGCTTAATGATGCGTCGACCAAATTAGTTTAGAACTGATTAGGTTTTGTAAGGTCGCAACATTTAGATCACTTGGATTGGGAAACAGGAAGCTAACTCAACTTGCTTAGACTTTGGTCCCCGGAAAACAATAGCCGCCTCCTCTGGGGCCCATCACAGTGATTCGCCTCTATCCAATTATCTTCAAGTTTTTCAAAAAACGTTTTCTGCAACTTTTCAAGTTGGAGTTGAACCGATAACGTTGACGTGCTGCTAATGCCAACTCAGAGACCAAGCAGCACTGCACTGTCTCCTTTGCCCACTCTTTCTTTAATGTTTTTGTATTTATTTGTACCAACATGGTGTGTCCAGCCAGCGTTAAGACCGCTCAACTTGTTATCCTTTACGGGTTGCATAGTATAAAAGCTTCACTTACGACTCCTACAAGCTGCAATATCTTTCTCATCCTTTTTTCTCCTTTACTTTTTTGCTCTTTTCACTGAATGGCTATGGCTGCTTCTTCACAAACCCAAGCCCCTTTGAGCTGTCTACTGGACGCTAGCTTTGACCTCGACGAGGCTCTAAGTCTGCCAACGAACTTCGGTTACCAGGTCAGAGCATCAAATTCCTCGGTTGCCGACATGCCCACTGTCCCCGCCGCCGGTGATGTTTGTGTGGTTTGTTTGGAGACTTTTCAGCCGGAAAATTTGGGGAAACGTTCCCCATGTGGCCACGTGTACCATGCAGATTGTATATCCTGCTGGCTCTCCCACAGTAACTCTTGCCCTCTTTGCCGGTATAACATTTCTGGCGACAGATGAGTTGATGATGTCTCCGGAGGAAGATACGTGCTCCTGGTTTAGCTTTGATCAAGCTACAAGCATATTAAAACGGCGTGTATATGCGTCATTTTCAGTTTTACTGATTGATCAGTTTACTTTGATATACGTTAACTAGAAGACGAAGACTTTTTGGCCATTTCAGTGCTGAAATCGTTAACCAACTTGCAGTGTCACCTGCAGAGGATGGAGAAGGCAGTTCCAAGTTGCTTGGAACCAACAATCCATCTTGTTATTGAGATATTATTTTAATTCTCTATCCAATTTTAACATATATTTGTGATATTATTTCTATTGAATCATTTTCATTTGTGTATAATAAATATTAATTAACTAATAAATGTTTGATTAACTAATATTATTAATTAAGTCTCAAATATTAATTGCATAAAACCAAAATTCCTTCAGTTTCCAAAAAGAGAAAAATGTAAAAAAACTAAGAAACTGACACGTGGAAGTAACCTATAAATCCCACAAGGCGACAACTCCGTTTGCCTATACTCTGCTACGCTCTGCCTTCCAAGTCCCAATTTATACACATAGCTCAAGAATAAACATCGAATCCTTGAATTTGCAAACAATTTAGCAAATTTGTTATTCAAATTCATGGCCAACAACTCGGATGGAATGCAGGGGACTAACAATGTCTCAGTTCTCAATTTTATCGATATCTCCAGCCCCGATGTGCAACAATCCGTGTCTTTACTGAAGCAGGTTACTTTCTTCAAAATATGACGCCGACTCATTTCTGTTTACGTGAAGGTTGTAGTTTTTATTCATTTTAATCGAAAGAAATGTGTTGGTGGGTTGTTCAGGCATGCTTGGATTGTGGGTTCTTTTACGTGGTAAATCATGGGATAAGCCAGGAGTTCATGGACGAGGTTTTCGCGGAAAGCAGGAAGTTCTTTGAGTTGCCATTGGCTGAGAAAATGAAGTTAATAAGGAACGAGAAGAATAGGGGATATACCCCTGTTTTGGATGAGCGGCTAGATGCTGATAAGCAAGTCCATGGTTCAAGTTCTTTGCTTTTCCTGTTCTTATAGTATCTGGTTTTGCATAGAAAATAGGGTTTGATGATTTTTTTAGTTTGTTTTGTTTTCTTTTGCGTGAGTGGTTAATAGGCGATTACAAGGAGGGGTATTATATTGGAGTTGAAGTCCCTGAAGGTGACTCTGATGCTGACAAGCCATTTTACGGTCCCAATAGATGGCCTTCTGTTGGTATACACGTTACACACTTCTTACAGTTAGAGGCCTTCACTTCAATTAGTTGATGTATGGTTTTCACTTCTGGGTTACTGCTGTTTTGTAGATCTTTTGCCAGGTTGGAGAGAAACCATGGAACAGTTTCATCGAAAAGCACTGTAAGCTCTCGTCTTTCTAACTCTATTGTATTTGAGTTCACCTCTTTAGGCTATGATGTTTTCTGATATTTATTGGATTTCTTGCTATAGTATTGGATCTTATGAAGGCTATTGTATCAATTGAACTTAGATCTATATATATATAAATATATATATTTTCGCTTACATGCAGAGAAGTGGCAAGAGCAGTTGCTAGGATCATAGCACTTGCACTTGAACTGGAAGCTGATTTCTTTGATAAGCCAGCTATGCTCGGCCAACCAATTGCAATTATGCGGTTACTGCATTATGAAGGTTGAATTTTCAACTGAAGGTCGTAGACCTTCCTAGATACACTTGTGACTGTGGTCTAACCGATATTTCTGTCTGTTTAGGCCGGATTTCTGATCCATTAAATGGAATATATGGAGCTGGAGCGCATTCGGACTATGGCTTGATAACCCTCTTGGCCACTGATGACGTCTATGGTCTCCAAGTATGCACCAGGGAATGACTTTAGCTATGCCATTGGCTTTCTTTTCAACTTTTCCTTCTGAGTAGCATGATTAGTAACTGTATTTGTTATCATGTCCCTGCAGATCTGCAAGGATAAGGATGCCCAGCCTCAAATATGGGAATATATTGCACCTGTGAAAGGGTGAGCCTGGACAGAAGTGTAGTGGTTTTAGATACTTTATGGTTTAGGAATTTACTTATCCTTCCAGCTCTAGGTTTGCATGCTCAAGCGTTGCATTACAGTCAATGATACTAAAAATATGCAATTCTTTCGTTAGCATTACTTGCAAGGTAAAATAAGGGTTAATTATTAAAAAAAAACCCAAGCTTTCAATTTTTTCAATTCTATCCCAAACTTCAAAAAATGACAATAAAATACTTAAACTTTTAATTTTCTTAACTTCTAGCTTGAGGTTATCTGTTGTTCTCCTGATGCCCTCAACCCTTTGTTTTCTATTTATTCTTTTGACGCTCCAAATTACTCTCACTCTATAGCGTAGTACATCAGTAAGCTATTCGTTTTCAGTTTATTCTCTTGGCCCTTAATGTGAGGGTATCAAGAGAATAAACTAAAAACAAAGGAAAAAATTGAAATCAAAGTGTAAGGTTGTTGGGATTGCATAATCTGATTTAGAAAACGACATCATTTTAATTATGTGATTAAACGATATCGTTTCATTAATCTTTATTTGTGTTGTTAATTTTAGCTAATGTGTATTAATAGTTAAAGTTTTTGAAACACGTGGCAAGCTACGTCGAGCTACAATTAAAAAAAATTGAACATTTAAAGTTTGGGCTAGAATTGAAAAAAAATAAAAAATTTGGACATTTTCTTGCTACTTTTTAAAGTTTAAACTATAATTAAAAAATTGACACAATTTTGGGCCTTTTTTATAATTAACCTGTCAAATAAAGTAGTTATTTGCCTCAAATGGATTGTTTTTGTCAGACATCTTATATGTTCAATGTCTATTTATGAAACTGGACTAGGTGGGGATGAATTGTCAGGTTAGGGGCAAGAACTTTTCAGTTTTAATGGCCAATTTTTGTGGATTTTAGTGAATCAAACCTAGTTGTATTGAAGGATTCAAAGGAATAGAAGTCCTTTGATTTACAGTGTACCTTAAACTCTAATCTAATATCCTTAATTCTCTTCTTGTGATAAAGGAAGCAAATATATTTGATACTGTGAGCATGATAGATAGGTTTACTAGTTAAAAATGATGGATACAATCAGCTGACAATCTTGACATTTTGCTTGAGCCCTTTTGCTTTTAGCAGTGAATAAGTCTCTGAAAACTGTTGATTCTGCAACTAAGCACTTGGTCAATATGAAATCACATTTCTATAAATGTTTGCTAATTGGATGAAAAGTTCAGTATTTGACAAGAGTTATATTACTATTGTCTCTCTGGTTCATCTTTTGCAGAGCATTTGTAGTGAACCTTGGTGACATGTTGGAGCGCTTGAGCAACTGTATATTCAAGTAACTTCCATTCTCAGTAATAAGACCTTCAATTATCATTTCCATTGTTCATCGCAATCAGTTTGCTTTATTAGCTATAGAGCTTCCTGTTTTGTATTTTGCTTCAAAACTGTAAGCTTTCTTTGACATACACTAGAGGACTATGATTTGGTGGTAATATTCATCAAGAAATGTACCCTTTTTTGATGCTTTGCTTCCTTACATCACCCTCCGAACTCAGCATGAGCCCAAATATTCACTTTGTTTCATTTCAAACAGGTCTACGCTGCACAGAGTTTTAGGTAATGGCCAAGATCGATATTCGGTGGGTATCTTATTTCATTTTCCTTCTCAATCCAAAAGTATCACCACATTTTTCTCAACATAATTATTTTTCATTTTACGTGAACTGATCCATGTGTTGGTAGCAATGAAACTAACACAAATGGCCAGCTCAAGGTTTCTATTTCAATCTTTAACAAGTCAATTCATTTTAAGTATCACCGCTAATAGATATATTGAGCAAATAACCAAATTTGCTTGCATGGTAATACACTGATATGGTACTGTTGGATTATTTTGCTTGATTTGCTTCTTAAAGAAAGCAATATTTACGTCTTACCTGCACTTGTCTTGTGGCAGATCGCATTTTTTGCTGAACCCAGCCATGATTGTCTTGTTGAATGCTTACCAACTTGCAAGTCAGAAGACAATCCTCCCAAGTATGTTGAAAAGTCCCAAGTTCATTTCTTTATCGTTAACTGCTATGGCAGTAATTTTAAGCAATACTTACCCTTGTTTGTTTTGTAGATTTCCACCAATCAAATATAGCACTTACTTGAGCCAGCGATACAAGGATACTCATACAGATTTGAATGCATACAAAAGCCATCAACCGTTAGCTGCCAAAAAAAGTACCAGAGGCTAGCTATCACTATCATCCTCGTATCAGACTTCCCTTCCCTCTCTTGTTTCTTGGTTTGTAACACATTAAGTTGGTGAGTCTCCCGCATGTATGAACATACGCACATGGATGGATGACACCTCCGAAAATTCAACGCGACATTTCCTGATTGAACACTTGGTGGAAGCTCCAATCTAATACTTCCAGATAATAATGGAGTAGGGCATATGTACAATGTGCTGCATAATTATATACTGTAGACAAATATCCATACGATATATTATACAACATTCACGAACCATCCTATTGCACATTGTGGAATGTGCAGTAATTACATTCCCCGGAGGGCAGATAGTGAGCAGATTGCAGGCCTCTCACCCCTCAACTTGAGGTAAAGTTGACAAAGGGCTGAACCTGCAACTTTCCAGGCAAAACCGCATCTTGCGGGTTGCTGTTTTTTAACAGCATAACCGTAGGCAACATGATATATGGCGAGGGCCTCATCATAGATGTCTTTCTTAGTCCTGTTGCTCAAACTGAGGTCCGATGCTTCATATAGCTTCTGGACCGACATTATGGGGATGGGCAAGAAGATAATAGTTAGTGTTAAGGGGAGTTAAACAAATTTGAAGTTGATTATGGAAAGTAGAGAAATATAGCCAAAGAACGGACCTCGGTATATTTTTGGTAGATATCATCTGCAGCTCCACTCTTTATCTCTTTATTATTGAGCTGACAGGCGGCACTCATCTCTTGCCTATACTGTTCGTACAAGGAATTCCATTTCGCAAGGCTTGAATCGGAAACTTCTTGATCAAAAAGAGGGAGTTTCCACACTTCTGACAAATTAGAAACAGATGACTATAAAGGCCTAAATAATCAGGCTAAAAGAAAGATCAATGGAAAGAAATTACATCTAAAGACAGAATCAAATCGTCCAACGAAGTTTAAAGTATCACTGAGTGAGTGTGATTCTTCTTACCAATCGTCTTGGAATCGGCATCATCTTCATATGATTTGACCTCATCATAAATTTCCCCCAAAACAGAGGTAGACTTGTAAGATTTGTCTCCCCTTTCCATATGGTGTGGAAATAATTCAGCCTTCAATTCTTCAGGAATTTCAACCTGCAAGCAAAGGACAAGACTATTTAAATTAAATATCAGGCAATAAAAGGTAGATACAAAAGAAAAGAAGCCACTCCAAAGGCCAATGCGAATGCAGTTTCTTTAGCTGTCCATATATACGAAAAGGAACAAGTAACACTTATGTGTGAAACAAACAACCAATATCTTCAAAATAATCTGCTTTGCATTTAATTTGGGCATCTTATGAACGAAACTATATGAAGGTATTTATAGTTAGAATACTGCATTCCTGTTAAAAAGTCTGTATGCAAAAATTCTTAACAGTTAAGGCCTGGAGGTTTTCATTTAACACAAAAAGCACTAATGAAATGTTGCAGAATTGAGGCTACAATTTAATAAAAAAATGTACAAAATAGCACTAAATATGATCAATTAGGCAATTATAATTATGTTGTTAAAAGGAATATTGCCCAATATAAATTTCATTACATGAAAACTTTCGTGAACAACCAAATAAAGGAAGAGCAAAGCAATATATCTTTGATTACATTCAGTTCAATATTTGAGTAACTTGTACCAACGATAATCTAAACCTAACCCAGTTAGTCTTGTCCAACTATACAACAAAGCCATAAATCATTAGAACTAAAATGACGTGCGACACATATGCCGATTGATAAATACTGTCTTTCTTTAGATGCATATGATATCACAAATATTACATCCCCAAGGGCAATGTAAGTCCCTAGCTTGGATGTCGAAATGAAACATGAGATATGCAACCACTGAAACGAATTCAGCAAAACCAATATAACTCAAGAATGCATGTTCTAATTGTTTACAACCTAGTTTCCTCGTAGTCAAGACATTTAATGCATATTTATCGGGGATTTGCAACCAGCTTCTCATATTTTAACATTCTGATTCAATTTTTAAAGGACAGCTGTTAGAGTCAACATCAGATCAGCAATAAAAGCAGGAATTTCCGACGTTGGGAAAGACACGTTCCAGGTAAGGTAGACTTCAGGATAAATCCGAGGGGCACACATTAGGATTATAGTTAGTAGTAATCTCACAGGAGATTCAATCTGCAACTAACAGCACTCATGATTAATGATACAGTAAATATACAAGGAGAAACTCTTCATCTGCAGATGAAAGAGTTGCAGAAGTAACCTTTTCTCCACTTTTAGGTGCATCCAGAGCATCATAATAAAGGTCAATCAACTGGCACATATTCATCCTCAAAACATTCTTCTCAGCAGCATCAAGTTCCCCTAGCGTCAAATATCGGTCCATCATTGCTAGCCAGCTGTCAGCTGCCAGGCCCACAGTGTAACTGGGAGCGGAATGCAAAACATGGTTAGAAGAAATATGTGACCAGAAAGCTAAACTAGTCAGAAAGAATACAAAATTACATATGTTGCAATATGTTGAAGAGTGATCTAACTTTATTTAGTGTCATTATGTTATATTTCCTACATAGAAATATTACCTAGGCATATTAATTCAGGTACTTATTTTGATATATGACTA
This sequence comes from Erythroxylum areolatum, assembly GCA_024520975.1. Lineage (NCBI taxonomy): Eukaryota > Viridiplantae > Streptophyta > Magnoliopsida > Malpighiales > Erythroxylaceae > Erythroxylum > Erythroxylum areolatum. The sequence goes on from JANIJH010000008.1 coordinate 3,637,493, forward strand.
CTAGCCTGTATTGCTTGCTATTATAAGTTGAGCCCGCTAAGAGATTCACTTTTCCGATAAAGCAACAAGATTTTAAGAAATTCCACAAAACATCACCAAAAGCAACATATGTCATGTATGTAATGAAATTCGTACCTCGGAAAAAACCTAGTTACCAAATATCGTCTGAAAAGTTCCTCCTCCAATCTCTCATCAGATAATTCATTAGGTCTTTTGGTGGGGACATTACGTATTGGAGAAGAAGAAGTCCAAGGTTCACTCTGTTTAAAAGTCTCCAGTAACTGAAGACATATCAAAACTAGATGCTTTATCTTTGAACTTACTGTGAGATAAGAAGAAAAAAAAATATCCCCTGTTTTATGCACAATTCCAAATTCTGGTACAAAAGTATCAATAAAAAAATAGATCAATTCAAGTGCCCATACATCCTGAAAGAAATGCTAATTGTGCAAGAAAAAAGATGGATAAAAGAAGCCCCACAATGACGAACATTTTATGGTCTTAAAGAACAACCGTACAATCCACATTTTATACGATTCATTTTCGCTGCAATGCATACACTTATACAGTTCTCAATGTTTGAACATGATGCAGGTAGTTAAGACAGAGCATTGCAGAAAATTTTAATTGGGAAAATTGCCCGAAATGTAGAGGAATTTAACCTGCGATTGCTTCCACAAGGAGGTGAAGACAACCACTACTTTCAGTCAAATTAGCAATGACGATTAAAAAAATCTACGAATAATCAATATACCATAAACATTTTAATCATGCATATTTCACATCTACATTCAAGACAATTATTTTAATTGTATATAACATAAAATTGTCAATTGGAAGATACTGGACACAATAATAATCATCACACAGATGATGTGAAATGCATATCACATACGTAAGCAAGAATATTCAGAGCAAGACAAAAATATAATTGCTTATCACATACGAAAGCTATAATATTGAGAGCAAGAAACAAAAAGCTAACTGCATATCACACATGAAAGCAGCAATATTCAGAAGCATAAAATGAAAGGAACTTAAATTGTTACCTGAGGATTTCTTGACACGAAGTACATATCACCATCAAAGTCACCTCCCGCAAGTTCATCTGCCAGAGATCTTGGTCCTTTACGTGGGAAGAATATAGCATATTTAGCATTTCCAACATAAGCTTCTAAACCTTTCACGTGAGTGGCCTTCATAATATGTACATCTCCGAAATGTAAGCCAGGATTCCGATAGACTAATACCTTCCCAGACACATGGCCATGATCTCTATACATTTCACCAGAAGACAAGATTATAAATATGTAGTTAAAAGGAAAAAGGAAAAAGGAAAAAGAAAACCCAATGAATGATCAAGACTCAATCGCATCCTTGTAATTAAAGAAATCATTCTCAATGCACACATCAAGGATACACCCAAAAAGCTAGCAAGTAGCAATTGCTTCAACAGAAACCTTATAAACCAAAGTAAAGCCACTCCCTACAGGGATATGTCATGAAACTAGTCTCGAGGCCAGAGTTTACATGCTTGTCAAAATTGAGATGAAAAATCATGAAGAAACGAGGTCATTTTAAGGAATTATAAACCTTGAAAATAACTAATAGCTATTTGACCTTTAGAACAGTTCACATAAAGCATGTTTGAAAATTTTCTGGAATTTTAATACAGTTTCACAAATAATTTCCAGTGTATTATAAAATTTGCTCATCACAGCCATACTAACCGCTTGTCTTGTACTGGCAAACTTGCAAGGATAAAGATTTATCTGAACAAATTTGGAAAACATTGTTAGTGAGTGTGTGCCTGTGTGCGCCCGTCTGTGCCAAGTATACACATACAGGATTATGCAAACTTCATCACTCTCTAAGTCTCCCGTGGGATCC
>JANIJH010000008.1:3646869-3674312 GCA_024520975.1 Erythroxylum areolatum
TTTATTCATAAAGTCTGTACACAACTTTGTACAAAACGCGCTAAAGGCGATTGCCTTTAGGGCACTACTCTAACAATTTGTTCAGGTGTGTTTTCTACAAGCTCGCTCTCCCAAGTTTAAGCTTTTTATTATTCTTCTTCTTTTTTGATCTTGCTCACCATACAATTATCGATAAAACTATGCCCAAATGTTCTTATGCTCATTCGTTAAATCTCCCATGTCTATTTATGAAACATCATTTCTTTAAACATTCACGCTCTTATGAATATGTTGCCTGGACTGTCCTTGAGGGACTTTCTCCTTTAGGGGAATGATTTCGGCGGTTGAAGGTCTCCTATTTTTTAATAACTACATCTTTTTTGGTAAACATTTTCGTAAGAATCTTTAAGTTAACATCCTTTTTTTCTCAAGCAAAAGAGTCTGATCTTCTTGTGCAGAATAAGGCTCTTTATGGTGATAAAGAGTAGTTATCACGGGTGAATTACGGGGATTGTCTAAACTTTGAGGTGTTGTCTTCGTTGAAAAGTTTGATATCTATAACGTTTAGAAGTGTATGAAAACCCTGAATGATGAATAAAAATTGGGCCAGCTTATGTACAATGTATGAAGTTTGTGTCCATGAGTGTAATCTTTCATATTATATGAAGAGCTATACCATTTACATTAACTAGGGGGCAAATGCCATTGCTTATTTTAGCCTTGTGTTTGAGAATGACAGGGTTTGGAGATTGCAAATGGATTTCCCATCTTCTTGCCCTGAAGTATGTTTGCGTATGGTTACTGCATTTATGTGGCAGCTGCTTGTGTTTGACATTATTTACTATTTATGTCCACTCCCAAAACTTTTAACACACTGCTTTATGATTGTTGTGCCTCATCAAATGCCACCAAATTATCAACCTTACCAAAGCACACCTTTTGTACCCAGTCAAACTAGTCGTACATCAACAATTAACTTCTTTTAAATAAATTATTGTCATTGAATGGGGTTTAGATTTATGTATCTATTAACAAAGCATAAAGACTGAAAAAGTTATGGCTCTATTTAAAAATACTTGAAGTTGTTCATTTAGTAAAATGTTTCATTTTCTTCATAGTTTATTTATATTTTTGTAATCTTAAGAATGCAACTGATATATTAAGTTTCACCTTAATTTCGTGAAAGTGCTATGGAGCTTTGTAAAAGTTAGAATTTCCAAACATTTGTATGATATAACTCATAAGAGATCTTGAGTTATACACTACTATATGAATGGTATTTTTCTAAAAAAGTATCTTAGTGGAAGAGCTACTTGTTTTTGTAATCAATTGCTCATCGAAGCTTCTTGCATCTTTAAGGATTATCTTCAGCAAAAGGGTCAGTTAGATAGAAATTACAGTGGCCAATTATACTTTTGCTTAATCAATTTATATAGCAGATGATACATCAGAAGGAGTTGTAATGTGTAGGGGACGCTTCAAGGTGACTTCAGTCGATCTCAATCCCAAGGTATTTCTGGGTTATTATATTGTTATTACTGGTTAACAAATGTTAGCAGTTTGTTATTGATTAAGAAACTAATTATAGAGTTTTGTTTTGACATGTGTACAGCAGCTGTCTTATTACATGTTGAGCAAGGCATAGTTTATCATAATTAAGTTGCAATTAGGCATTTTTATCATTGTTTCAACAATGTTTTTATCAAAAAGTAACTTTCAGAATTAGTTATCCTGAATTTAAACTAAAGGACACATGTTTCCTTTTTACAATGGTTAAGTATCTTCATCAATGGTTTTTTCATGTATTGGAAAACAATAACATGCTAGTTCAGGTGTGTTTTTACTACCGTCTAGTCAACTGCTTAGATGATTCATTTTTAGTGGTTGTTTTGATGATTTTGCAAGTCAGGTTAGGGTAAAGTGGGAGTAGAAACGCCTGTCCACTCACCTCAACTTAATAGGTAACTTATCCTACAATCTTTCCTTTGAATTATCTATTGATTTAACGGAACATTTTTTAATAATATTCACAAGTTATCTAGTTGTAACTAACTATCCATTATAATTATCTACTTTATGTCAATTTGTAACTATCTGTTGATTTAACAGAACATCAGTACCTGCAGCTCCTCTTTGGGACTAGTATGAAACTAAATATGAGATTTAATGAAAGTATATACGAGATAGATTTAGTTTCATTAAATAAAGTTTGATAGTAGTTGGGATAAATATGGATTTGCTGCAGTCTTTACTATGTCAATGAAGTATATTGTAGAAAGTTGCATTAATTTCATGGGGGTTATAGCTACTCTTTATATTTATTGCATTTAACTCCATTTATTACTCACAACTACCCCACTGTCTCTTTTTCACCTTTAAAATGGAAAAGCTCAACACAATTGTTACTTGTTAGTTATCATGAATTAAAAGGACACATGTTTCCTATTTACAGTGGTTAAGTATCTTGATCAATGGTTTTTTTATGTATTGGAAAATAGCAACATGCTTGTTCAGGTGTGTTTTTACTACTGTCTACTCAACTGCTTAGATGATTCATTTCTAGTGGTTGTTTTGATGATTTTGCAAGTTAGGTTTGGATAAAGTGGGAGCATAAACGCCTGTCTACTCACCTTAACCTAACAAGTAACTTATCCTGCAATCTTTCCTTGGAACTATCTATTGATTTAACGGAATATTTTTGAATAATATTCACAAGTTATCTAGTTGTAACTCTATTGTAACTATCTGTCCATTATAATTACCTAGTTTATCCTGCAAACTATCAAGTTGTAACTATCTATTGATTTAAGAGAACATCAGTACTTGCAGTTCCTCTTTGGGACCAATATGAGATTTAATGAAAGTATATATGAGACAGATTTAGTTTCATTAAATAAAGACTGATGGTAGTTGGGATAAATATGGATTTGCTGCAGTCTTTACTGTGTCAACGAAGTATGTTGTAGAAAGTTGCATTAATTTTATGGATAGCTACTAGTTGTATTTATTGTATTTAACTCCATTTATTACTCATAACTGCCCCACAGTCTCTTTTTCACCTTTAAATGGAAAAGCTCAACACAGTCGTTACTTGTTAGTCTTTACAACTTGCTTTTTTCCAGTCATCAGGTTATTCAGAATCATCAAGCTGGGCAAAATACTTCACTTTCTCCTATATATAAGGTACAAACTGCTTTTATTTAGTGTTATTGCTTTTTTAGGAATTATGTCTTATTATTCTCGCAAGCGTGACATAACATGCTATGTTTTGTGGTCTGTTTTTGTTCCACTAATCATGGAGAGTCTTTACAAGTTGTGAAGAATGCTCTTCCCTGAATAGTTGTTAGTCACCATTGTTAGCTGTTCTCATTCATCATCGTTAGTTTTTCCTTGCCAGTAGTTTTCATTAGGTTCTGTGGCTTATGTTATTTAGTATGATGTAGAAATATAATGAATGACGATGAACAGATTGAGCCAGAGAATTGTGATTTTGATAGTGGCTATAGGAGATGAAAAGAAGAAATAAAAAGTGATGAAGAAAAAAGTGCTTATGTGTTGAGTTTTAATAGTTTTGTAATGTCTGCAATCATAACCCTTCTTTATAAATTTATGTTTATGAAATGCTATAGAAATGTTGTACCATTATTACATTTTTGCACCATTATTACAAAAATGTTATAAATTTATGTTTTTTAAATGCTATAAACATTTCTGTTTTTTTATATTTATCATTTTTTAATATTATTTAAGTATTTAATAGTTCTTTTGTTACGGACATGAAGTAGTATTTTCTTAAATTATTATATAATCACCATGTTAAATTTAGTCTTCAAGAAAGATATAAAACAAAGTTATATATTTCTACTACTTGTTCTTAAAAGGTTTGTCTTTACGTAATATTTATGATGAATAAAAATCTCAAATAAGCATCGTATGTATCAAAATTCGGTGGTTTGTTCGTAAGCATGGTAAACATTCTATAACAAGAATGTGTTAAGGGGAAAAATTGTATCAAGAGGTAACCTAAGTAGATACGCTATCAAGAGATTCACGGTGTGGGCTTGTCTAGTACTAAATAATGGATTATAAAGAAACTCGTGATATATGCTCCCGAACTTTAGGGAATGAGTCTAGTGATCAGTGTATATCAATCATCCTAAATTTTTGTTGACATACCTTATTGATGAAATTTTATAAAATTAAGATTGATTTTGCAAATAGTTTTATTTTTCTCCAAATTAAATCTGGTTAAGATGGTTTTGTAATCATGTATTAAAACTTGATTATTTAATATTTACAATTTAATATTTATCTTTTTTAATATTATTTAAATATTTAATAGTTCTTTTGTTACCAAAATGTAGTATTATTTTCTTATATTATTATATATAAACAAATAGTAATTTAATAGAAAAATATTTAATAAATTTTTTATTCACAATAAATATGCAATTTTAAAAGGAAATGTTCGCACTAATATATTTTTTTTAACGCACACTTATGTTTCTGAAATGTTATCTTAAACTTGTCAAATTTAGTGAACAGAAAAGTATCATTATTTTTTATAATGACCTTGTTAATTTAGAACTCTCTCCTATCATTCAATCGAAACCTAACTTAAAACCAATTTGTTTTATCCCTAACTCTCTCTTTTCTCTTTTTTATTTTCATGTTTAAGAAGGTTTTCTCTAGATTTTTTATTCTTCTCCAGATCTTTTCAAGATGGTTTGGTAATCATGCATTAAAACTTGATTATTTAATATTTACAAATTTATATTTATCTTTTTCTAATATTATTAAATTATTTAGTAGTTCTTTTGTTGGAATAGTCTAATTCAAGTTAGTAAAACGAATTAAGTTATGAAAACAATTGCAAATTGATTAACTAGCATATAATCTTTTTCATCTTATATGATTAGATGACATTATCCCAAAAAGGAAATAAAGTAGGAAGTCAGAAGAGGAATAATATAGGTAAGATTTGTTAGCCAAAAGAAGCTTTTTTTATCTTTTGTGATATTTGTAATTGACATATTAAAAGGAGTAAGGGAAAACGCGGTGGAGTTATTTGTCAAAGATTATCATAGAAGAAGATGGAGGAAGAGTTTCACAAATCAACCAGTTTATCATGGGATAAAACTAAGCTTAAAAATAAATTTGATTGGATGAGAACTAAATGGAGTCTTTGGAAATAGTTGAGAGGGAAAGAAACAGGATTAGGATGGGATTATGCCAAATGAACAATTGCAATTGCTGCTAGTGAGGAGTGGTGGAGTTTAAAGATTAAGGTTATCCTTTTTTCCACAATTTAAGTTATTTTCCTTCACTCTAATGCTAAATAGTTAGTTAAATATAAGTTATTTATTTTTTTGTATGCGACATCAATTTTAAAACATTTCAAGAGGAAGGGCTTGAGCCTGTGCTTGAATGTATGTTGGATCAACTTTTTAGATGTTTGGCCTAAGGGGAGACTACATTTTGTCCTGAGGCAAACCCTCCACAAGAGCAACAAAAAGTTGAGGAAGTATATGTTCATTCTCCACCTGATAGTCATAATTTTCATCATTAATTGTCAGGCTATCATGATCATGAGAATATAGAGGAGACTAGTGGTCTAAACAATTGGGAAGAAGTTTGGAGAAAACCTACCACGACCCCTCAAGCTACACATGTTGAAGGGAGTGAGAGAAGAACATGCAGAAGGGTTTTGGAGAGTGATAATTCGTAAAGTAACAATAGTGCAAGAACTGATTCCGCTAAAAGGGTAGGAAGATCTGCAATAATGTACGAGAGGCTTGACGATACGATGTAATTGATTCAAGAGAGATAAAGTGCAACAATGGAGATGAATAGATCTATTACGAAAATTTTGGACAATAAATATTGGTGCATCACAGAGTGCTGGTGTTAGTGCATCATATCATGATGTTACAAATGCTTTTGGAAAACTATATATTTTTCCTGGTTTAGAGACTGGTACTCCAAAATTTTACTTTGCTTGCATGTTGATTGAAGATCCACAAAGAAGGTCTACTTTTTTTTGGTTTACCAGATAATACAAAGAGAGTTGAATACATAAAATTTATGTATGAGTATGAAAAACATAAAAGAAATTAAACATGGTTTATATCTATCTATTATTATGTTTAGTTTATTGTTTTTATTATTTATGAATTATGTTGATATGATGTGTTTTAAGACATTATAAACTTGGTTAGCTTATTTTATTATATTATATTATCTTGTTGATAATCTATACTTTTATTATGTGTTGTATTATTATTTATTTATATTTAGACATATAAGTGTCTTGTTTATTTACAATATAATTTTCCTTATTGATCTGTAGGCATGGATGAAAATGTTATGCAAATTATGCAACTTTTGCAAATGAAGCAATTTTTGGACAATAAGAATGAGTTTTGGGATTCGGTGGCTTGTGTAGCGGATTACATGAATGTGTATTTTTTAACCACATATACAAGAAACCATGTATGACTTCCTATCAAACAACAAAACTATAGATGAATTAATTATCGAATGGTCATGAAAAACAATGTTTTAATACATTTATGATGAATCAAAATATATTTCATCAATTATGTATGGTTTTGGAAAATAGTTATGGTTTGAGAATGTCTTAAGTAAAGGTTCCTCTAATAGAGATACCCAAGAGCGCTTTCAACATTCTGGTGAAATTGTGAGTAGAGTTTTTAAAGAAGTTTTGACTGCTATGGATGGATTTTTAAAGGATATACTCGTACCAAAAGATCCTGAATTCAAGAACATTCCATTACAAATTGCCAATGATAAGATCCTGAATTCAAGAACATTCCATTACAAATTGCCAATGATGCTAGATATATGCCATATTTTAAGGTAATTAAATATATTCTTCCTCCCCCTTCATTATATTTTCCATTGAAAAATGTTGTTTTATCATCTTATGATTATTATTTTATATTAGGGTTGCATTAGAACTATTGATAGTACACATATAGCAGCATAGGACTTTAACTTACTATTACATATGTTTTAGCAGGTTGGGAGAGATCAGCATACAATTCTTGTATTTTCGTTGATACAATTGGTAATCCGAAACTTAAATTTCAAAAATCACCGATAGGTAATTTTAAAAGTTGTAAGATTTGTTATTCATGATTTAGACCTTTTATTATATTGCTTCTATGAGAACTCAGGTAAATATTACTTGATTGACAAAGGCTATCCCGAAAGAGAAGGATATTTGACACCTTATCCAAAGACAACGTATCATCAATTGAAGTTTCGTGGTGTAAATCCAAGAAGATCATGAGAAGTTTTTAATTGAGCTCATTCATCATTGAGAAGTTGTATTAAGAAGTCTTTCGTTGTTTTTAAGGTTCGATAGAAGATATTGGAGAAAATGCCTAAGTATTTATTAATGGATCAAAATAGAATAATTTAAGTAGCTTTTGCGTTGCATAACTATATTAGAAGAAGTATAATTGGTGACCCAACTTTTAGCATCATTGATCAAGATCAAGATCCTGAATTTATACCTCTAGATATATTTCAAGATGTTGAAGTTAACCCTACACAAGAAGACATTAAAAAATAGAGAATTCAGGAGAAGACAACTATTCGTGATAACATTACTTATAGTTTAATGACAGTTAGACTTCATTCTTAAAGTGTTATAAACTTTTGCTCTAAACGATAATGTTCATTTTTTTTGCTTTATTTGAATTGTGTTGTTAAAACTTCACCTGAATTGTTATATTTTATGTTTAGATGTATCATCATCATCATCATTATTATTATATATTATATGTTTTTTATTAGAATTATAAACTTAATTTTTATAAAATTAAATATCTAAAATATAAATTCTTATAAGAATATTCAACGAAATACTAATATATATATAATATTCATACCCTTATAAATTTTTTTTAAAGTCATATCTTCATAAGTTATTTTACATATAAATAACTAATACTAAACATTTAATTTTACCAAATATTTCTAATAAACAATTAATACAATCCTCTCGTCAAATCAACTGATATACTCAACTATCTACTAATAGCTGTTAAAATCAACTAACAACTAATACAATCAACTGATTATCAAACAAAACCTTTTATCTCTTCACTTATCCGTTGTTCCCACAAGCCATAGGATTCATAAGTCGTCAGCCAGTTATATTGTTGCTTTAAAATCGTTTACAACTCGAGCCCCCCTAATTCATTAAGCCTTAAATATTGCATACGAAGGACGACCCGTATTAGGCAAATAATTCGTAACTATCAATCAGTTCGTATTGGTAAAGCCAGCGTATAGGATTTTGGAACTGAAACAAATATTCCTCGTATTTACACATTTGTTCAGGTTCACAAGACCAGGCCAAGTCATCGGAACATGGGAGCCGTTCCAGAATGAAGCCCGTGTAGGCTTAGCCCATCACAAATTAAAGAATAATTAACATTTACGATGCAGTTTATATGAACCACAATATTGAACTTGCTGTTCCAGGAAATGGGGTTCGCGGCAAACCTGCAGCCCTGTGATAGCTTGTATGTGACTATGTAGAGGGATGCCATTGTGGAAAAGTTATTTTGAGAAATTTTTAGTATATTCTCGTTGAGTAAACAAAGTGTTTATATACAAGTTTACAGAACAAGAAAGAAGAAGACGAGCTAATCTAACTTGTAAAACAGAAAAAAAATGCTAACTGCTGTTGACGTACTAACTAACTAAGTTAATTAAAAAATAATACGCTGACAACCGCCCTCAAGCTAGAGAATGTATATTCATCATTCCTAGCTTGAACAAATTGGCTTGGAACGGGGCAACAACAAGAGATTTGGTGAATATGTCAGCAAGTTGAGCACGCGAGGAACAAGGCATCAAATGAATCACACCATTGGCAACTTTTTCTCGAACAATATGGCAGTCAATCTCAATGTGTTTGGTGCGCTCGTGAAACGTAGGATTGGCAGCGATTTGTAAAGTAGAATTGTTGTCACAATAGAGAGGGGTTGGATTGGAAACCGGGAAGTGAAGATCACGAAGCAAATAGTGTAACCACCGAATCTCACAAGCTGTGGAAGCCAAGGCAAGGTATTCGGCTTCAGAGGATGAGCGAGAAACCGTCGATTGCTTCTTCGCCTTCCAACTGATAAGTGAGCTACTAAGAAAAATGCAAAAACCACTAACAGATCGGCGAGTCTCTGGGCAACCCGCCCAATCAGAATCGCTAAAATCTTTGAGCTCAAGTGAACTAGAAGCAGAGAAGAAGAGACCATTACTTGGTGAATTCTTCAAGTAACGGAGGACTCGATGAGCAGCCTGGAGATGGAAAACAGTTGGCTTATCAAGAAATTGGCTTAGTTGTTGAACAGCAAAAGCGAGGTCTGGTCGTGTAGAGGTGAGATATAACAAACAACCAACAAGTTGTCTATAAATTGTGTTATCAGCAAGCAGCTCACTATCATCACTGCGCAACTTAGAGGTAGACCTGGTGGCAAGAGGGGTTTTTGCTGGTTTGCACTCCAAGAAACCATGATCATTAAGAATTTCAAGAAAATACTTTCTTTGAGAGACATGAATTCCTGCAGTCGATCGAGCAATCTCCAGACCAAGAAAAAATTTCAAGTCACCAAGGTCTTTGATCTTAAACTGTTCATCCAAGAAAGCCTTGACTGTGTCGATCTCATGTTGATCATTGCCTGCAAGGATTACGTCATCAACATATACTAACAAGGCAGTGAATGAAGCATCAACAGCTTTAACAAACAAGGAATGATCCGAGGAAGATTGTTGGTAGCCAAGAGAAAGCAAGGAAGCAGTGAGTTTTGAAAACCACTGTCTGCTAGCTTGCTTCAAGCCATAGAGTGATTTAAGAAGTCTGCAGACTTTGTGAGAACCAGAACAATCAAATCCAGGAGGCATCAACATGTAGACTTCTTCATGCAATTCCCCATGAAGAAACGCATTATTCACATCGAGTTGTTGAAGAAACCAATTATTAGAAGTCGCTAAAGCAAGTAAAAGCCGCACGGTGGTAATCTTGGCCACTGGAAAAAAAGTTTCAAAGTAATCAATCCCTTCAGTCTGTGTAAAACCCTTGGCAACCAAACGAGCCTTATAACGTTCAATGGATCCATCAGCCCTATGTTTCACACGAAATACCCACTTACAACCAATAGCATGCTTTCCAGGAGGCAAATCTGTAACAATCCAAGTTTTATTCTGTTCAAGAGCACGAATCTTAGCTTGCATCGCGTCCCTCCAGTGCGGTTGTTGGACAGCTTGCTTATATGTTTTGGGTTCACAAACAGCAGTGATGGCAAGGGTATAGTGTAAATGAGTTGCAGAAAGATTAGAATAAGAGAAAGAATTAATGAGAGAATGAGAATTACCTGGAAGAGAATTGGTACAAGCATGAACGGTAGGGCAATGATAGTCTTATAGGTAAGGTGGTGGTTGTCGAATTCGTTGTGGTCGAGAAGATGGGTTGGAAGAAACAACACGTGGTGTGATAAGGTGGTGAGGAGATAAAGATGATGGAGATGTGGAATCATCGTAAATGGGTTGGGAATGAAAAACAGGCAGAACACGTGGTGAAGAATCAAATAAAACAGGGGAAGACTGGGTATTGGTAAAAAAAGGAAAATTAGACTCATGAAAAGTGACATGACGGGAAATGAAAATGGCACGGGTATCAATATCAAGAAGGATGTAACCCTTAACAGTAGGTGAAAAACCAAGAAAAACACAAGTGCGGGAACGAGGATCAAATTTGTGGCGATTAGCAGATAAGGTAGAGGCATAGGCTAAACAACCAAAAACTTTTAAAAGGGTGTAATCAGGCTTGGTTTTGTGTAGAGTTTCAAAAGGTGTAAAATTGGATAAAAGAGGGGTAGGGGTGCGGTTAATAAGGTAGACAGCATGAAGGACTGCATAGCCCTAAAAATACTGAGAAACATTTGAATGGAATAAAAGGGCTCTAGCTATATTGAGTATATGTTGATGTTTTCTTTCGACTAAACCATTTTGTTGTGGAGTCTCAACACAAGAGGTTTGATGGATTGTGCCTTTGGAAGCATAAAAAGAAGCTAAATCAAATTCAAGGCCATTGTTCGATCGTACAACTTTGATTTTGGAAGAAAACTGGGTTTCAACAAGATGGAAGAAATGTTGTATGTGTTCTCGAACTTCAGATTTAGATTTTAAAAGAATAATCCATGTGTACCGGCTATAATCATCAACAATTGTTAAGAAATACCGATGACCATGTACTGAAACAATAGAATTTGGACCCCAAATATCTGCATGTATAAGATCAAACATGTTTGTGGAAACAGAATTGCTTACAGGAAACGAAAGCTTCTTATGCCTAGCTAAATGACAAGTTTTACAAGCTGAGTTATCAGAAATGGTAAGGGAAGGTATATCTGGTAAAAGCAACCTCATCCTTGAGTCCGAAATATGACCAAGACGGGAGTGCCATATGTGAGAAGAAGAGCTAGAAACAGTAGTGGTAGATGAAGTAGAAAGGGTAAATGAGTGAACCGGAAGATCAAGCAAGTAGAGGCCATTGAGTGCTTTAGCTGTACCAATCGTCTTCCAGGATGGGAGAGCCTGAATATTACAAGAAGAAGAATGAAAGGTAAAACAACAAGGTAAATTAGAGGTTAGTTTGGTAACAGATAATAAATTGAATGTAAAGGCTGGGATATAAAGAACATCATGCAAATATAAATGATCAGTGAAAACCACCGTACCAGATATAGTTGCTTCAAGTTTCAAACCATTTGGTAACGTAACAAGTAGAGGTTTAATAGTTTTGTAGGTTGTAAAATATGATAAGGAAAAAGTAATATGATCAGTGGCACCGGTATCTATGATCCAAAAAAGTGATTTGGGAGAGAAAGTACCTTCAGTGGTAGCTAAGGTGAGTGATGAGTCACGAACAACATTATTGGTAACAGGGGTAGAAGACGTGGAAGGGGTGGACTGGATCAAAGCAAGCAATTGAGAATACTGCTCTTGGGTCAAATTAAAACCAGAATTATTAGCAGAATTATCAACTGAAACATATGAATGCTCAGCAACATCATCTGAATATATATTGTTGGCACGAGCCGGCCCTCTCACTTTGTATCTAGGAGGAAAACCATTTTTCTTGAAACAAGTCTCAACTGTATGCCTTGGCCGTTGACAATAAGTGCAAAATCTTTTGTCAACATTAGAGTAAGCAATTGGTTTCTTCGTAATAGCATGAACACTAGAATCGGATAGAGTTTCAGAAGCACCAATATTATTAACAAACACCTTGGATGCACTAATAGCAAACTGTCTTTCTTGTTGAATGACAATGGAAAAAACCTTATTTATAGTAGGCAAAGGATCAAGCAATATAATCTGTGATCTAACAGAGAGGTATTTATCATTGAGACCTTTAAGAAACCGGATAACGCAATCATCTTCATTATAACGTTTGATTGTCTGCAAAACTCCACAAAAACAAGGAGTTGCACAAGAACAAGTGGGAAGAGGGCGAAAATGAAGCAATTCATCCCATAGAATCTTAAGCTCAGTAAAGTAATCAGTTACGGACTTATCATCTTGTTTAAAAATTGAAATCTCTTCCTGTAAATCAAAAATGCGATAGATGTCACCTTGAGAGAACCTTTCACGCAAATCATTCCAAATTTCATAAGCTGTGTTAAGCCAAAGCACACTGCTAAAGATGGAAGGTGAAACCGAATGATTGAGCCATGAGATGACCATTGTATTGCAGCGTTCCCAAGCTGGATACATCGGATCAAGACGCGTAGGAGCCAGGATAGTACTATCAACAAATTGAAGTTTATTCTTAGAGAGAAGAGCCAATCTCATAGCTCGTGACCAGGTATTGTAATTCGAGCTTGTGAGAGCTGGTGAAACAAGAATCAATGAAGGATTTTCATTTGGATGCAAGAAATAGGGACTAGAAATAGTAATCTGAGGATCGATCAATTCAGCCATTGCTGGATGTTAAAGGAAACAAAGAAGAAAGCCAGAAACCGTCAAGAAAACGAAAGCAAAATAGAAGAGGAAAAGAAAGCAACGAAAGAATATCTTTGCTCTGATACCATGTGGAAAAGTTATTTTGAGACATTTTCAGTATATTCTCATTGAGTAAACAAAGTGTTTATATACAAGTTTACAGAACAAGAAAGAAGAAGACGAGCTAATCTAACTTGTAAAACAGAAAAAAAATGCTAACTGCTGTTGACGTACTAACTAACTAAGTTAATTAAAAAATAATACGCTGACAGCCATGTGGGTGACGAAGGTGACGAAGTGTAGTTTCATGTAATCTTGATATATTCACAAGCCATTTCGCCCTTAGAATATAACAGAACTCGATCGTTATCAGTCATGGTAAGGTAGAAGTAGCAAGGCCCATAGATTCTGCAACTTCTCTGGCGGAAAGATTGTCTGCTTGTTCCTACATATTTCAAAAACAAAGTTTCGATAAAGAATAATAGACAGGCCAAGATCGAGAATCACTGTTTGTAATAACACGGAACAGTTGTGTCAGGAGACACTGTCACAGACAAACACACACACAAGTGAATGTATAACTATGTATTTACGTACCTGAAGGCGATGCAACAAATACATCAAGAAAAGATGAACAAAAATCTGCAAATATCTTGGAATCAACACATTACTAAAATGCCTTTTCACTTCTCACAAATGACAAATCAACATATAAAACAAGAACTCCTTTACCAGATAGAAAAGTACGATAAGTCGAGCTGTAGGATAACGCCATAAAAATCTTGTGGCTCTAGCTGCCCCTGAATCTAATAGTTTTGCTGCCTTTTGCAACTGCACAGCCAGTGTCGAGACACAGTGTCAAACCAGATAAGAGGGCAAGTAGTTCTTTTTATTTGCAAACACATACCTGTATGCTTGCAGATTCCATATGACGATGATGCAAGGGCAGAGGCCTGAAATTATTGCCAAATAAGAAAAGAGCAAGGGATATACTGAAAATAGAATTAAAAAATATAGTACAAACTGTAAAAACATTAAAAGCAGCTATACATGCTTTATTCATAGAAGAGATGGTTCAGATTTTGTTTCTGATGCTCATTGAATGAGTTGACTTTGAAAATTACTTCTTAAGATGGATCACAAAATGAGGACTTCGAATCCTGAATGAAGCAGGATTACAGAATGCAAATTCATCCGCCAAAGTATGAGACCTTTTTACTAGTGTACGGTCAAACAAAAAGCAATCATAACAATGTGAAAAGCTGAGGTCAAGTGGAGCTAAGACAATACGAAGGGAAAATTCACATGCCAAGGTTGAAAATTTCTTCCTTTCGGCTGAGTTTTTCCTGAGGATCTTCATTTGAGCTTAATCTCTTCTCCATACTATAAAATACTACACCCATGAGGGGGTTTAGCATTGCCTGACAAATAATTAATTTAATATATGCCTTTGCCATCATCTGGCGTCATGAAGAAACCAACATTATATGTATGACCAATACACCACACATAAAGCTGAATTACCCTTCAGTTTCAAAATTAAGACTCTCCATGCTGTTCGTCAAAGAGCTCCTTTGCTCAATGTCTATGATGTAACAAAGTTATCACGATTCCTTAAGCACAAAATTTAGTAACGTCAATCCACTAACTAGATGGCAACCTATGTCCATTAGTTAAATTCCATTGCTCCTCATCTCATAAAATGACAACAGGTCTACCTGGAGAAGCTAAATTAATATTTCAATATTCAAACTGAAGTATGGATCTAGTCCATGAAACATACGATTAATCAGAGGAACCATAAGGAGTGCCTGTTATATCACAATCAAAGAACTTACTCCAGTGCCTTCATTTCAGTATCTTCATTCCAAGTTGAGGATGGACGACGTGAAACCCAACTTCTTTCCGCCTCAACCTATTTGATAGAAATAAAACATTACCATCTCAATCTAAATCAACAGAAGAATGAGATCAACATATATTGGTGATATTATTCAACCAACAATATATGGTCCTATAGCAGACCTGTGCCTCTTGAATACGCTTTAGTTCTTTTTCCAGCTGGAACTCTGCAGCAGCTTTTTCACTAGCCATGGTTTCCAACTGTGTTTGTTTGTAGTACTGCATCATAGACAGTAGTTAGAGGCACAAATCCCTACCAAGAATAATGTTTTCAGAACTGCAAGAATAATTTACTTATTCTACCAATAGATCAGTTAGCTCTCGGTAGCGCTTTTCAAGTTCCATATGTTCCTGTGAAAGGTACACAGTAAAACCATGACATCAGGAACTTTTGAAAACCAAAGAAGGATAACATAGAGTGAAAATATAGCTTATACACAAGAGACATTCTATATATACTACATAGAGAGCAATAATATAAAAGCATTTAATGCAAGCTATGAAAGGTCACAGTGAGTCTATGACTGATAGTTGGTCAACACATGATCACATTACCTGACGTGAATAGTGCTCAGCATCCCTCTTCATAGCAGCCATTTCAACTCTCATTTTCTGCAATTCAACCTGCATCAAACTAACAGAGAACTCAATACAACAAGGACAAAACAACTGGCCCATCCATCTATTCTTTATGCTGACTATTACGAATATTACAATACAGGCTTGTCTAGTTGTCCTTTAGCATCAGCATACAATAAGTACAGAGCTTGAAATGAATATAACACCACAGAAAAGGTTAAAAGAAAGAGAATTTTGCCTCTACAGAAGACAGCTTGCTGTCAGCATCTCTCTGACCTTGACGGGCACGTTCCACTTCTTCCTGCCATGCTTGCATCTGAAAAATTTAAAAAGTCTCATGTAATTATAACAATAATGCAACAGATGATTATGCAGCATGGTTCAACTCCTAGAGGGCCCCAGAAATGAGGGCAGTGAAGAAGTTACGAATCAAATGATGAGACATTCTAAACACTGGCTATACTGCTTCCCAAGTCCGAAAAAAGGGGGAAAAAACATACAAGAAGTTTTATTATGACTGAAAACAGAAACAACTAAAAGTAGTTCAGTTAATACCCCCGGTCAAAACATCATCTGCATGTAAGTTCCCAATGCCAACAAGACAAAAGTTTGCAATGAAATGCTGGCCTAACACTATTAGTTCATGCTAAAGGCCACAACAATAACCGGAAACCCTCCATAGAAATATTCAGAAGAACTTTTACCATTAATAAGTAGTAGTTGTGTACCTACATTCTATCTGAGCCCAGAATGTGGAGAATTAAATAACATAAAAGGAAACAAACCATGAGCCTTATTCAAGACTACACATAACAGTGCAAATAGGAAAATTTGCACAATCAAAAAATTATTTTGTTGGATTAA
This sequence comes from Erythroxylum areolatum, assembly GCA_024520975.1. Lineage (NCBI taxonomy): Eukaryota > Viridiplantae > Streptophyta > Magnoliopsida > Malpighiales > Erythroxylaceae > Erythroxylum > Erythroxylum areolatum. The sequence continues at coordinate 3,663,232 of JANIJH010000008.1, forward strand.
CTCTGATATTCTGATGTCTAGATTATAAACACCATCCACAGGAAAAAAAAAAAAACACCTGAGATATTTCTAAGGATTAAATATAAATATCCCTTAAAATTTTGTTGAACTTCAAGTAGACTTCCTAAGCTTCAAATTATATTTCTAAGGATTAACTATATGAATATCCCTTAAAATTTTGTTGCACTTCAAGTAGACTTCCTAAGCTTCAAATTCATATTTACATGTATAATCATTCATGAAATTGCAATATCACCCATCACCCTGATGGATAAAGATAATACCGTAAAGTTTTTATGCATTAAAAGAATAATTCACTACTGAGCTCATAGATCAGATGGTCTTAGTAATCCCCTCCCCAAGTAGAAGGCTCAATTTATAGTCCCATGTAAACCAAAATTTAAAAAAAAAATCAATACAATAAGAGCATGATCTACTATTGGATTTCACATCCACCCCCCAGATCATTTAACAGATTTATCTGATTTCGTTTAAGGGGCCTTTAAATTGAGAAAATAAAACATGCATATAGACCACATAATTCCACATAACAAATGGTTATATATATCCTAATGCATGTTTAATTGAAAAGGTTTATGCACTGATAGTTTTATCAGAAATTCGGGGAACAAAGAATATGAGCTTTCTACTTGGAGAGGTCACTTGTATTACAGTATTTCATTCAATTAAGTTGACCCACAAAAGAAGTTTCATATTTGCAAATCAATATCCAAATGGATGATTGGAAAACAAATCTTCAGCATAATGTTAAGTTCTACAATAGTGTAATTAATTAAGTAAATTTTCAGTCCATATAGTGTGTTGCATATCTAAAATATCTTGATAAGAAATCCTGATAACGACGTTGAACCATCTATTTCAAAGAGTACAATCTAGACCCTTACAATGGTGTACCTGAATCACTTGATTTGCCTCTTCTGAAGATTTCTTTTGTCCCCAGCGAGCACGAGCTTCCATGTCTTGTAATTCTTGATTTAATGATGAACATTCAACCTGATGATTTATTGCAATAAGTTTGGGCAACATATTAGCTGAAACCCAAGACTTTTCAGAAAAATATAGGGACAATTATGTTTGTCTTTTACTTTGTACCTCAAGAAGGGCAACTTTCTGCTCAAGTTCTTGTGCTTTCGCTGTCCTCTCATCTGCAATCCTCTGAGGAGAGGGCCAAATAGCAGCATTCAATGTAAGGGAAATATGGAGTTTGAGATGAAAGTTTTGGTATGCACTGGATCTGTTAACATCAGATTAAGCTTGAACTCAAGCTAACACATTATTTTCTGCTAAAACATTCAACTTACAACTGTGTTACTACAGACAATTCAAATGCAGATGGCAGCTGGAGAAGGTTGAAATTTGACTAGTCTAACATCTTCTAAAGGTGAAAAGCTGGTGGCTAGGAAATGATTGTTACTATTATTAACTACTTGAAAGCTCAGTGAAGGGCAATATATCATTTAGCAGCAAAAACACATGGCATGTTTATACTTACCTGGGTCCTGGCTAGAGCTGTAGAGGCCTCAGCAGCTCTATGCTCCAGTTCCACTTCCCTTTCCATGGCTGCCTATTTCAGAAGCAAAGATATTATAATGCAAGTCAATTGGACTTAATTAATAGCTTAAGCATGAAGATATCAATGCACAGACCATTTTGGTAGCATTATGAGCCAAATGTTCTTCTTCTGCCCTCCGCTCAGCAGAAGCTAACTCCTCTCGTAGAGCCTGATAAATACTAAATGATAAATCAGATTCCCAAAATAATATGCAAATCAAAACAAAAGAATCTAAAAGAAATGTTAGAAATGAGGAAGACCAACTGCGGTACCTGCATCATTCTTGTCTCAGTTAGTTCCCTATTCCTCATGATAGACTCCATGTTTGCCTGAAAATAAGACAGTGCTGCTACATGAAAAGATGTACATGATTCTTCAAAATTTATTTAAAATGTAATGATTTCAAGAGAAGAGGAAGAGAAGGCCAGAGACTTGGAATACATAAAAGAATGAGAAGGAATTTGTAAAACATAAGAAAATGATGAAGTACGGTTGCATGATATATTTTATATAATCTCTTTTCTAATATATAAGAAGAGAGAAAGTGATACAGCAAAAATAATAGTCCAAAAGCTGCGATCTAATTCTAGTAACAGATTACACAAAGTTGAAGAAAAGCTTGTTATTTGTTCCACTAAAATGTCTGGCATTAAACAAAGCTCTTTGCCAAATTTCTGGCGCATTTCCATAACTATTTCAAATGTTGGGCAGTTTCAGACTGCATGGTACTTCTATACATGGAAGTGAAAATATTCCAAACCACTTATGAGGCATCATACTTTAAATGTAAAATAGGAGGCCCCGTAACAGCACACGTCATCTAGACATGGCTAAATGTTCCTACACAGTCAAAGCAACAAAATCAAATCTAGTTTGCTCATTCTGATAATAGTAAACACATTGTAGGCATCAAAGGATTCAGCATCAACCCATACTTGTAGAAACTTAATCTATATAACATCTTGTCCTTCGCATAAATGAAGAAAAAAGCTTCTCATTGAAACTTATTTTTTGGCTGTCGCAGCTGATAATTTAGGTCTAAATAGAGATCTCAAGAAAGGAGAGTAAAGAAGAGGCCTTGCATCGAGTTATAAAAGGCAAGCATGAGTAACCTGCAAGGAAGCTAAATTCCCTTCCGATAAAGCAGCCTGTTTCTTAACTGTCTCCATTGAACTAACAAGTGCACCAATTTCTGCATTTTTGGCAGCCAAGGCCTCAGCCATATTCAACTCCACTCGTGTCACTTCACTCTTGGATATAGACAAATCTTGCTGTAGCTGCTTTATGCGAGCCTCGTATGATTTAGTGAGTTCTCTCTGTTAAGGCAGCATCCAAAATGCTAAATACAACTCCAAAGACTAGATGATATACATGTCAAGTAACACAGAATATAAATTCTTCATTCACCTCTGCACTGAGAAGTTCCTCCAGTTGTGCATTTTCATACTTGTATTCTTGAACACGCGCTTGGAGTCCAGTGCAAACCTGCATGTTGGCATTTCAAAGGTCAACTGTGCTAGTGAGAAGAGCTAAGTGGTTGACACGATTATCTATTTGATATGTTCTCCAGTCAAAAACCCTCACGTGATAATGCTTAGGCCATGTAATAATGAGATACATCAGCACCATATGCCAAGTAACTTCCAGAAATTTTTTTTTTAATGGAAATAACAGTATGGAAGAAATCTGATCAATTTAAATATAATAGCAGCTCAATTAAGTGCTAAACAAAAGAAATGCTAATAGCTTTCAAGTTTATAAAACAGACATGTTAACTGACACTTACCCGTGCTAACCGTGCCTCTTTCGACTGACCAGTGGAAACTGCAGTCTTCAACAGTCCTTGAGCCTAAAAACCAACTAAATGAATCATCAGTAATAATTAATAAGGCAAACATGACAAGAACCTGAAAGCTCTATCAGTTGTAGTAAATATTTTTATAATACATAAGTAGCACTAGACACCAATATTAAAAGTAGCACTGGACACATGAAGAATGTACCTCATCGAGCTGGTCCTGCAATTTTGAAGAAGTATCAACTTTATGCCCATGCTGCTTCTTTTGATCAACATGAGGTTCAATGTTATGATCGACAAGAGGTTCAACCTTATGATCAACATCATTCAACTGAGTTCCAATCTTAACAGGAGATTCATTTTCCGCTATTTGAGATGTCTCTTGGTCAATCTTTGAAGAAACGTCAGCATTCTGTGATTTGATTTCTTTTGTAATATTATCTCCAACAAGATTCTCCAAGTCTTTGGCATGTTCTTGCAAGGAAACAAGATATATAGGAACTTCAGACGCATTCTCATTGAGAAGCTCAACATTTGTAGTGGATGTAGCAGTAGCAGCATCAGTATCAGCTGTAGTGACAGATACGTCTAAACGTTCAGCGTCATTTTGATCTAACTCATTTTCTGAACTTCCAAATGAAGGAATGCTGGAGGAAGCTTTTCCAGAATTATGTTGTTGTTGAGTGCTTCTTTGGTCATCGGACTTGTTAGAAGGGGTGCCATCATTTTCGACAGAAAGAACAGGCCCATCTTTGTGAGATGGCACACTAGACTTTGATGTTTGTGGACTACTTATCTCCTTTGCAGCATCAATATTTTGAGATTCATTTGTGGAAAGCTTCTTTTGAGCCTGAAAAGAAATCTAAGTGTAAGCTAAATCGCCCAGATGCCGCCCAAGACATAGGAGTATGCAGTTTGTATCAGTATAGTTAAGCATTACCCAAAGCTAAAAGGTATGTGGAGAAGTACCTTTGGCCTGGACTTTTTCCTCTTAGGTTGAGATCCTTGACCATTAGATGCTTAAAATTCACCAAAAAAAAAGGAGAGTTAACAATACACAATTAGTAGAGTAAATATGACTCTTTTTCCAAGGGTGTTGCATTAGGAAACAGCATAATCCATGTTTGGGTGACTTTGAGTGGATTGGCATTCTTTCTAGATAACAATTTAAGCTGTCTGGAACAATTTTAGCAAGCCATCACTAGATACTCGGCGGGATGTAAAGCCCAAATGTACTTGTGAATGGCAGTAGATCCTCTTTTATACATTCACAATATAATTTATGCCACAGTGAGTTGCTTTCATTAGTTAATCTATCATTCTGATTGCAACTAAGAATACAGGGGCACAGGATGTCAGTAGGACAACGTTTACTCGCCAAAATAAACTAAAGATCAAGTTTGTAAAAACATAAAGCTGTGCATGCAGAAGAAAAGGCCATTCTCACATGATAAGATCACTTCAAATATCAAAACAAAAGAAAACAGAAAAGAAGAAAGAAACCATGAAATTTGAAATAAGAAGATAAATATGAGTCACCTGGTGGCTGAAGATCAGGATGATCTTCAGGCTTGTCACCAACGACCAGCTTTGCCCTTCGGTCTACAACTTCAAACAATCCTGTTATAAACAAGTAACAAATTATCAGCTTCTTAAAGTAAAGGATGAAATAAGAACCCTATGATAACCTTGTCAGTAACAGATACTGTGGAAAAACTTTAGTAAGAGTATAGGATTCTAGTGAAGAGAAATAAAATATAATATGCTTTTAAGCAAGAACACATGGCACAGAGGCCATTAAGTTTCTGAGACCGTTCAAATAAGTTGCTTTGCACCTTATCCTTCCAAGCAAAACAAAAGAGTACAAGCTGCCCAACACACACTTAAATCCCACAAAAAAAACAAAAGCAAAGAAGAGCCTAAACATGAGCACAGTCATTGTAACTCTACGGATCGTGAGGCATAGCGCTAAAATCAATCGGATAATCTCGTATTCACAGAGCACTTGCCAATTTTGATTGACAACATAGGCAGTAAATTCCATTCCATATTCAAACTAAGACAATGTCTCCAACTACTGTCCTCGACAACGGTCATCCTGCCATTAAGTTCATTTCAGCCCATGGAAATCTAATGTATACAGTGTCAGGCTTCCTCACTCTTATCTTCGATTGCAAACCAAAACAAGAAAATGGTATGCACCATTTTAACTCTAAATTACACCAACAAATCATAAGATACTAATTCCTAATCCCAACATCTATACATACTTGGTACAAGCCCAAAAATTATAATCATAAATCAAAATTAAAAAATTAGAATTGGAACAGAATTACGAGACAACAATAGATCAATAAACGCCCATCGAGATTAAGGGGACGAAATGTGAAAATCAGATCCATACCTTCGGCGGCTTTGAGCCACGAAGCCATTGAATAATATCTCCAATTAAAATAGACAAAAGACTTAAGCCCTAGATCAGGATCATCCGCAAGCTCCCATGCATCAACGATGGACTGATCTTCGATTCAAAGCTAGGCTTGATCTCAGTGGCTTTTCCCGAGAAAAAGTAAAAGAAATGGAAAAAATAATTTTGGTTTAGAGATCAATAGGATTTGTTATTATTATCATAATTACTCTCGTGAATTGTATCACTACTTTCATTAACAGACCATAAATTAATTCTGCGTCTCAACTCTCAAAGCAAAATTCGTTATTAATATTAGAGAATTGAAGAAATTGGGTTAATGCTACTCAACACGCTAAGGCGGAAACTACAGTGGACGTCTTGGTAGGGCTATCCAGTCAGGTGATCTCAAGCTTGTGGGCTGTTGTGGTCCATTAGATCCCAAGGCAAGCTGACATAAACTATGAGCCCACCATGAAGATCTCAACACAGAGCTCGGCAATGTGAAGCGTCAAACCTAAACGGTCCAACCCGAGACGGTTGATTGGGTTGGTCAGGATTCTGGGCTGCCCAGAACCCTGACGAACTTGAGCAAGAGCAAAGGAGACAACGGTGGTGGAAATTTTGAATTGAATTTTTTTAATAAAAAAAGCATATTATTTGAATCTAACTTTAAAGAGTGTGGTCCTAAGTGAGATAACAATAGTTGTGATTGTGAATGAAAAATTATGTTTGTACAAATTGTTTGGCTTCTTTTTTAAGTGCCTATTTGTTGACTTGTAGAGTTAGTACTTGTCACTTTAAGCAATTGATGTCGAAATGTAATAAACACGAACCAACCGCTATCTATAACAGCCCCACACCAAACCCGCATAGGCTCTTCTTTGAAGTAAAGTCTCAAAGTTCTTGGGGACGAACTCATTAAAGTTTCTCACAGGACCAGCGAATGAACTCAGCTAAAGAACGCGTATATAGTTGTTTACTTCTGCTAATCCATCTCCATTTGGTCTCCAAAGTCGTAGAAAAGTAAGACGCAGACCTAACAACGCAAGTCTGGGAACCATTGGCATCATTTTTAAACAACCAAAGGTACTAAGCAACGACATCTGAATTTGATAAATATAGCTAGACATTTATTTCTTTATTGAGAAGAAACCAAAGTTGAGACTTGATTGAAGAGTCAGACTCAAAAGTCATGATCAACTCGTGCATGCCATGGGCCTACAAACTAGCTAGGCGACGAAAATAAATTTTGAAATGAAATATAAAAAGAATGGCGTTCACAATTCTACAATCATGTGTACAGTGATTAACAGGTGAAACACAAGATAAGCTTCAATCAAAGAGAGGGAGTTTTAAAGAGTGTAGAAGAAAAGGAGCCCGTCCTTTAAGTGCTTGAGAGAGACAGTCCTTCCATCCTGGAGCACAGCCATCACACAATCCTTCACCTACTCTTTGTTACACTCGTGATCTTCTACGATTTTAAATTTTCTGTTCAATTCGATAATAATGCTTTATGGAACCTTAGAGAAAGATGATAATAGTCTAGGTCAAGCCCGATTCCTATTGTTGGAGTCAGGGTCTAAGACAGGAGGGTTGAGCCTGAGAGTGGTAGGGCTTGAGGTAGGCCGTGTTAAGATAAAGCTTAACTCAACCTGACTTGATTTAAATTATTTTTTAAATTAAAAATAAAAAAATGACAATTTTTTGTTGTTGCATATGAGGTATTTTAGGAGGATTCTAATTATGGGAAGATATCTTTAAGTCATCCACATCTAGACTAATTCCTGTTTAAGCAAGATAGGTCCCTTACAGGAGATAAAACCTTGGTCTCAAATTTTAAATGATTGCATACGCAAGAATGGTTCGAACCCGTGATCTCACTTAAACCAAGAGAACCTCTTATCAACTTACCTACACTCGGTTATTAAAACGATTACATTTTGCTTATAAATATCGGAGCTTCAGTTGGACCAGATTTTGGCAGTCATAACAAAAGACTCAGTTAATTGGGTTTAGTTCGTTGACTTGGGATGAGACCGAGCGTGAATATCACACCAATTCCAGTACATAACTGGTGAAGAGCTCTTCTATCAACTCTTAAATCATTTGCTGAACCGTCTATTAATTTTAAGTGATTGATTGTGATGTAATTTGGTTTTTCAGCTGCCAGATTAATGACCCTAATCAATCAGCAATAGGGATGAAAGGACGCATATGCACATGATGTTACAGAAACCTCTGGAGTCTATGAATCAATCAACCACACAAGTTTCGTTTCCCGATCAGTATGTAGTTATTTCAGAACTTCAACCGTTAGATTAAGCAATCGTGTGGTAGAAATTTTACATAACAATATTTTCAAGCCAATAATCGATTGATTCGATATGGGAATATTGAAGATATTTCTTATTAAGTTCAACTTTGTCCCTTCCCCTCTTGATTGTTTATGAATAATATAAACATTTATGAGATTGGATTCTTATTATTCATCCCCTAAACACAAGTACGGAAATTAAAAAATGAAAATAAAAGCAAAGTTTCCATAGCCAATAGGGCCAATAATGTAAAGTGAATCACGAACAAAGATTGAAAGCGAGCTGGAAGCCAGCGAAGGGCATCTTCATCTTCTTCACTTACAATAGCAGTATTTTATATGGGAAAATTTGGTGCCATTCGTGCATGGCAGCAGGTGACCTCTCAACTACACGAGTAACACATAGCCATTTAAATCCATTACTACCCCTAACATCGAAAGCAACGGAAAGGCTAAACTCTTTAAAAGCGCCTCATAAATCCAACCCTCCCACTCAACAACCTCGAAAGTTAATAATATATGTGCCCGCACCATAATACCAAATTAAGTAAAGCTTGTACTGGGTTCCATGAAAGGACATGAAATTGATTACTGGTAGCTACTATCTTGTTGCTATACCAAATTCAATTCGTCTTAGTTGTCTTTTTAGATACTGACTAAAACAATTGGTTAAGACATGGAAATAGAATAGGAAGTAAGGAAAACATTGTGACATAAAACACGACAGAGATTGAATTGCATTCTTAAGAACCAAAACTCATGATTATTGTCGGGTAAAGCTCAAGACGAGGTAAAAACATAGCAAGCACCTTCACATAATCATTAACTAACCGATCGAGAAACCCTACACCCAGCTACTTGCCACGCAGGAAAAAAAAATCAAAAGTCACACGGTCGATGGACTGGTAACTGTGTGAGATCAGAGGTATTGACCATTTTGATTAAGATCCTGTGATAACGAATTTGACATGACAAAAGCTGAATAATCTCGATCGAACGACGTGTAGAGGTGCACCAACTTGTTTTGAGAATGCATGCAATTCTTGGGTCGCTAGTAACAGTATATGCATACTCAGTTTATAGCCAGAAATGGAAATTAAGATCATCGTAATTCATCTGCCCCACAGGTCATGGTAAGGTGAATGTTCGAAGATGCAAGTAGACTTTTGCAACTTGAGGTCCTTGTAGAACTTCTTGATGAACTCCTCGGCTGCTTTGTCCACTTTTCCATTATCTTGATCCTCGTCCTTTAACGGGAAAGGTGAGTCTGTGATTCTAAGTTGTCTGACCATGGGACTTTTTCCGAATCCAGGAAGGATCAACGGAGACGCCTCCACAACCACCTCCTTGTTCAACATTTCCAGCATTTTCTGCACCGCCGCAACGGTGGTGACGTCTTCGTATTTGCTAGACTTGGAGAATTGGTGAAGGTGGTGGTGTTTGCGTTTGTGGTGAGTGTAGAGAGGGTAAAATGCCGGGCTGTTGCTGCAGCTGAACTCGTATTCTCTTGGTGAAACGAAGGAGACGGCGTCGTTGGAACGGCAACTGAAGGAGGAGGAGTGGTGGTTGTGGAACATGGTGAGGTTGCCTATGGCTTTTCCGGCGAGCTTGTTGCCCCTTTTGACCAAGAAGTTGAGATCAACCTTTAGTTTGCTCTTTGATACGCCTTTTCTTAGCATAAACATTACTACGCGTACTAGGTGCCATAGTTTCTTGGCCACCTCTTGACTACTAGCTTCCATCTCCATGTATAATATTGTGTATGCGAGCCTTTTTCTATTTTTCTATTTTCCTGGGCTTTTTTATAATTTTCTCTTTTGTTTGAGAGAGAGGGAGGGAGGAGGGAGGAGGGAGGGAGAGATTAGATTGAAGAGAAGTTTTTGGTTTGTATGTGAGGGAGAGGACCTAAGTATTTAAAGAGCATGAAAATTACTATTATAATCAAAATTAAATAAAACTTAACTAACAGGGAAATGCAGGAACAGCAAAAAGCGGTACTTTAGACCAACAATCTACTACTTAATCATATAAGGGGCGTTGTGCTTCACGCGCCGCAATTAGCTGGGCAAATGGGGTTGTGACATTTCGGACCGTCGGAGAGAAATAGTGGCCGGAATTTCCTTTTAGCGTGATATTTTTGTACCATAGGTTGACGGAGATTACTAAAAGGTCCCTTGGGATAGGATGGAATTACTCGAGGTCGAGGAATAGTCCGCGTCTCAATGATTAATGATGATGTCCAAATTGGCATTTGCCGTGCTCTTCAGTTCCATTGGTACTAATGGGTAACAATCACGTCCATGTTTATACGCAATTGGTTGGGAGCTTATTAAATATAGGGTCCCTGGAACCCATCTATGTTTTGACCGTCCTAAAGGGCCTCCATTGGTTTAGAGTACCTCAAATGGCTTCAATTTGATTAGGTCAATGGATGATCGAAGCGATCTACTCTTAATTTAAAGGAATCAAAATAAAGATCATCTATAAATTTTAATGTATATATTGGGCTCACAATTATTGGGATTGTAATGTTCTTGAGTCGGCTTACTTGACAGACAAACAAAGCTAATAATGGTCAATGACTACTTTCAGAAACTACTCTAACATATTAATTGATATGTTCAGATTTTTTGTTCTTTCCATGTCATTAGACTAGGTGTCTTAGTCTTTAGGCCAATCTTAACAATTCATGGAACATCGTCAGGTATATAAAGTTAGATAAAATACAGTATTATACAAAAACAATTTATATCTGTATCAAGACAAAATTCTTTTATTTGTGATCGGGTTGGTCGTGCAGGGCCCGGATCCAGTCAAAACAACCCATGGACCGATCGGTCCATTCTCCAAAGATCAGTCTCGTACCCAATAGCTATGTCAGGCCCAGGCCCGATCCACGCTCTCCTCAGCCCGTCCGCATGTGAGAGACTCTCATGCACACGTAAAGACCTAAACCTAGTAGTTGCTCCAGATATAAGGTATAATT
>JANIJH010000008.1:3674412-3712718 GCA_024520975.1 Erythroxylum areolatum
CGGAGGGGCTAATCGGGACACAACCCCCGACGTGCCTTCTTTGTTTTGCAGGTACCTTCACGTCGAAGTCATCACAAAAAGCAACCAACTCATGGATCCAAACACTAACGTCCCGTTCCACCAGAATCCGGCAAAACCAATTTATAATAGTAAGTCTCAACTTTATAATCACTTTTCTCTGTATATGATATTAATCTTATACTTTATAATTTTCAGAAGTCGTATACAAAGTGCTCATATAAAAGATAAGGTAGATAGAAAATGATTCTTTAATAGACATATCTAACATATAAATCCTATTTTTATTAATTGATATATTAACTTTCTCCTCTAAAATCTAATCATTACAGAACCCAGCTCGTTTAGTTAATCTAATCACAAAAAGTTTAAACCGTCCAATTTTTTAATTTAGTTTTTAACTTTTTAGTTCTATTTAGTTTAATAATTTTTATTGTTAAAAATCGATTAATTTATTAATTAGTGGTTAATTTTTATTAATTAATAAATTAAAATAAATCAATTAATTTTTATTTAACAATCTTTTTTAGTTAAACTTTAAATTATTCAATAAGTAAGAATAATTTATTTTAAACATATCTCAAATTTTTTAATTTTATTCGTTTTTTATCTTATTAAACCTTTTAAACTTTAAACTTTTTATCTTGTTGCTTTAACTTCCAGTTTTAAAAACGTTTTTATTATTAACTCTTCATTATTATGTCTTCACAATTCTTATGAGATAGTGCTGAATATGTTGCTATAGGTAGTCAAGTTGATGGAGTAAAGGGACATTGAATTAAAATGTTATGTTTTCGATTCTCCCGAATTATACTCATTTGATCTAATCTGTTATACAAAACTTATTTAGTGCGGAATATCTGGTTGATGTGATTTGTGAGTTATTGTGTCAATTCAAAAATTTACCTAGTGTTTATTTAAAAGGTAATATTTACGGATTCATCCGTTTTTTTAATTCTATTTTATTTGTTTCTTAAAAATATTAATTTTCTTTATTTATTAACTTCTCCTTTTATGTCCGAGCGAATATTGTCGGAGTCACCGTAGACGCCGTCGGTCCCTGACTCCCGTTTTAACCTTCTGGCGATGAAGTGTTGTTGTTCACGCGATAGGAACGAGCGTGAGGTGTGAATGTTCCAGCTTTCAAACAGAGACTTGCCAGCCTGACAAGGTTGACAGGAATGAGTAAAAGCACCTACTTTTCCCACGTGGCAGTCAAATATAGGTTTTAATTGAATTTGATGCCGTACATGATAGCAAGTGTGACACCCTCTCCGTAGACCGTAGGGGAAATCTGGACCATTGATCTCCAAAGATAGTGAGATACTTAAACATTCCCTCTGCGATGCACAGGCATACAATGGGGATAAGATCATCTACACCAATTAATCTGTTTTTACTCATTTAAAGATCGGTTGGTTTGAATAAAAAAATAGTAATAAAAATAGAAATGAATACTAAAAATGGATATTATAATTATAATAATAATAATTAGTTAAGAGAAATAAATAATTACTATTATCATTAATAGTGATTAGTTTGTAAAAAATATTAAGAAATAAAAATTAATTATATTTTAGTTAATTAATTATAATATATTAATTAATAAATAAATTATATTTTTAATTAATTATATTATAACTAATTAATTAATTAATTATAATAATATTTTAATGAATGAATGAATTAATTATTGATTAATTATATTATAATTAATTAATTAATATTTTTATTAGTTAAAGAATACCAAACCTTACTAATTGCTTTGGGTCATAGGGTAAATTACTATATTAAATAACAAAGGGTATTGGAGGAATAACTCCCATTCCTCTCATAAGGGAAATGAATTAAGCAATATTCAAAAATTAGGAACGAAAATATAAATCATTTAATTATAAATTTTTATCAAGTTTTATTTTTCATTACATACTCATTCTTTTCTCCTAATACCCATCAAATAAGCACATCATCAATTTTTTTATCACACTTATTAAATAGCTTAAAATTAGTGGAACAAAGGGGGATAAATTATCTAATTTAGATGACCTTTTCTCATAAAATAAGAGGACTCTTGTCAATTTTAGTCCAAAAAAATAATAAGATGGTGAAATTTATCGGTGGTCGTTCAACTTATTACGGGATTAAAAACTCCAATAATTTTTAAGTTTGGTTTAGTAATTAGTAACGAAGGATTGAAATAAAAATAAGAATGAAAAATAAAAGTGAAAATTAAAATGAAAATAAAATTACTGGCATATTTGGTATACAAATACTAAAAATATATTTAATTATTGTAAATGGATATTACACTACAAAAATTATATAAATCATTTGATTTTTTTTTGTCTGCAAAATACTACTTAAGTATAGCTGTTTTAAAAAAGCTGTTTTTTTAATTGACAATCAAACAGTCAATTGACTTTTAAAAAAAGCTCTTTTCAGAAAAACTTTACTGACAAAAATTTTACTGATAAAAGCTCTACTGATAAAAGCTCAATCAAACGGGTCCTTAGTGTGTTTTACCTTGTTTAAAACTTGTATTAATGACTTCCCTCATTGTGGCCGGAGAAAGTTTTGTGTTTAATATCAATAATAATAATTGGCTGAAAAGGCCTATCGCCTGTTACATTTTTTCAAGAAAAGAATATAAATCCATAGAAAGTGACAGACCGCCGTTGAATGAGGGAATTTTGGAGCGTGCCTGAAAGAGTTTTGAAATGAATAGTGAGGAACAATAACTTCATGCAGACCGTATCATCCTCATACTTTTCTTCAATCGTCGTGTTCCACCTTTACTTTCACCTTATTCTGTGAGAAAATGACAGTAGCCAAGCCAAGCCGCGCGCTCATGAACTAAAACTTACGCAACCAATACTTTTTTTTATATCTACGGATGTTCAGTAATAAATTACAGAGAGTACTATTTTCGCAAATTTTTTAATTTTATTGTGTTTGTCTATGGTATAAACAGAAACAAAAACAATCAAAAATAAGATAATAAATAATATCAGAAATTTAGTAATACAGTGTGATAATTTTTTTTTTAATGTTTGTGGAACCCTCACATAGCTTAATACTTTTACTGAAATACAATAGATTTATCTAAGGTTTTATTAAGTTGACACCACTCAACCCTTGATACTATTTCTTAATCTCATTTCTTGTAAAATAATTTAACATCTAATAGTACGACCACGAGTGGTTGTGGACTGATTGTCAAAGCCTGCCTCATGGAAGGTTGTGTTGTTAGCGGCCAGGGTCTTTCGTTAGGCACTGGGACAAGCTGGATCAAACTGTTCGAGGGGTGGGTCAAACTGAATATAGACGGGACGGTCCATCTCACGACCAGCATCATTGCAGCTGACGGCCTTATCAGGGACTGTCATGTGCGTTGGTGCGGGGGTTTCCTCCATAAAATTGGCCAAGCCCCACCCCTCGTCTCTGAACTCTGGGGCATCTACTCCAGTCTCCAGCTGGCTTTGACGCAGGATTATCGACGAGTGATTATCGAAGTCCATTTCTTAGAAGTGATCAATATCCTCTCCGCTTCCTTGATTCCTCTGACTGAGTATGCTTTTTTGGTGGCAGGTATTCATCGCTATCTACATCGAGTGTGGGAGATTCAGATCCAGCACATATATCGTGAAGGGAACCAGTGTGTCGATAGTCTGGCTTCCTTAGCAGCTTTCTCCCCCTAAGTATTCGGACTCTTCAGGAGCCCCCACCTCTGATCCAGCTTCCTCTATGTCGGGATCAGCAAGGATTTTTATATCGCAGATCTCTGCGTTAGTTAGGCTAAATTTCGTGTTTTTCCCTTGTACAAAAAAAAAAATAGAAACAAAAATAAAAATACTTGAGATAGAGAGAAATAACTTTTCGATAAATTCAACTCCTAAGATCGATCTGAAAGTTGTTTACTAATTAAATTGCTATAGTTAGCTGTTGAGATTTTTCCGCCTTTCTTACATCACCTACGTAATCTATCATACTTTTTGTCAAGATACATATTAATTAAGGATATGACTCTATCACAACTAAAAGATTATCACCTATAATTTTTTGAATTCAAGTTATTATCTAATCAATATTTTATATGTCCAATTATATATATATATATATATATTAACAAGTTGCTTCTGGAAAGCACTCTCGGGAGGAGGTATATGTTCTAGACAATGCTCTTCCTTTATTCTTATCTCACTCTATTGCAGATCGATTTGTGAAAATTTCAGCTAACCCTAGTTCTGCCTGCCAATGTTGATCCTTCCATTTCAAAGTACTACATGTTCATACTCATCTTTGGACTATGGCTCGATTCAACCTTAGAGAAAATATCTCGTCAATAGCTTGACCTGAGCCGACGATGTGTACTTATTACCGAACCTGACCCTATGCACATGCAATGGTCGGTCTTCTTAGCGTACGTTGTATTGGAATGCATGTTCATACTATTGTATTCTTGTAGTAGTAACTATGTCAGCATTAATTATCCGTAGAATTCATTTCTTTAATTCTATTATCAATGTATTCATAATTTAAAGTTAGTCAATATTAAGCAGTTCAGGTCAGTTTTAGAAATTGAATTTCTTTGACTATGGTGATTGGGAGGAGGGCCGCTGCCTTCCAATTTCCTTGGATTGTAATGATTTATTAATCAAGAAAAAGGGATAATAAATTAAATACTGTTAAAATTTTTATTTAATCAAGAAAAAGGGATAACAAATTAAATATTGTTAGAATTTTTATTTTTAAAAATTTTAATTAAGTGTTTCAATGTTTTAATTATCAATTTAATTTTAAATATTAATTTTTTACTTTAATAATTTAATTTAAAATTTTATTTTTATTAACATTTTATGCAAAAACAAGGAATCACTTGATTTTTCGTCTTCATTGACATTGTTTTCGAGTAGGAACGACAAAAATTATCCAACCCAGCTCAATACAAGTTTACTGAATTTTGAACTAAATTCAAACTTTAAAAATATTCAGACTTTGAACGGGATTGTCAAGTTCAGCTTAGCCTGAACCATAATTTTTTAAATAAAAATATTATTTTTAATTTTAAAAATTAAAGAATTTTTCCTAAATTTGATTGGCCCTAATTGGACCTCAAGCCACTTAAGCCCAATTACACACATACTCTAACCTACAACTTCAAACTCGATTGAGCTTCGAGTTGAGTTAACTTACAGCTTCAAATTTGATTAAGCTTCGAGTTAGGTTAGATCAAAATTTAGAATTTCAATTCGACTTCAAACTTGGTGAGCCTGACCTATTATCAAACTTAATTTTGATCATCTAGTAGCAAATACATTGATGACTTTGTTTTTAAAGTTACTCTTTGTTAACGAAGTTTCAAAAACTAATGGACTTCTCATTAGGAGAAATCAAGGCATTAGATGTAATTGTTATAATAGATTACTAGTGTGGTATGGTAACACCAATAATTTCCTATAAAAACAATTGACATGGAGCCTCCACCTGATTAATGTACAAAAATATAACTTGGTAAAGAAGAAACATGGAGCCCCCGACTTGGACGTTGCATTGAAGTGATTTGGTCTAGTCGAATAGACTTATATTGTTTGGTAGACTTTTAAGTCTGCAAACATTTAAACTAACTTCAGTTGGCACTTTTTAGCTTATAATCACCCAAATTATGAGGAGGAGAGTGTGTCTGTCAACAGTATAGACAACTCAGCATTAGGACACCAATCATAAAGAAGGAGCACTACTTCACCTTTACTTTTTCCTTACCAAAATCAATACTCTCCCATGACTTTTCCAAGTGTTTGATATAAGTCGTTTTTTCTTATAAATAAAGACAGATGTTGACGGAAACTAGAAATCATATAAAGAAAGTATGAATCAGTTTTGGTCCAACTGCGCAAGCAAAGCAAGCGCGTCTCGCTCTATCTATGTATGCACACATATCTGCTTTTTATAAGCACTAAATTGAGGACTTGCAGACCAGACCGCCTTTAAGCTTTTGCTTTAAGTAGATCAAAGTTTGTGGGAAAGAGGATCCTATGCATGCCCAATTGAGTGATTAGTTAAATTAATCATGATTGAGGAATCTAAACCCTTTTGTATTATTTAAGGTTATATAAATCCTTCTTTAGGCAAGATTATCGGTTTAAAGATCTCTAAGCATGTTTAATTATTTTTCTTAATCACGGTTTATTCATCATGATTATCACCTTAACTAGATTTACACGTAACTATTCTAAAACGTGTAAAGATGATATTGTTTGATCGGTAGCTCTAGCCTTTTTTGCCCTCAGATGGCTTATAGAAAACAATATTATCTCATCTCTATTTATGTCTATGACAAGCAACTGAATTAGCTACTATGTTTGATTGCAGAGAGTATTTTTCAACTTCAAAATCAACAGGTCATTCCCTAGTTATTGGAACCGGATTTCCACATGATGTTTCAATTTACTTGTTACATTAAATGATCATCAATGAACTTAGTAATGGGCAAAAGAAACGTACTTGAAAATTATTTTATTTCTATCAAAATAGCTTGGATCCTAAAAGCAAGTCCGAGATTCCCTATACTCAAATATCCTGCGCCCTCTATTTTCTTGACATCCAAGTCATTTAATATGTCTCGTATTTGTTCATAACTCACTCTCAACTTATCCTTATTTTATTTGTTTTTGACACTTGTAAAATAAAAAAAGTTAAAACAAAGACTCTTTTTTACTTTATAACTATAAGACATCATGTAAACCTTAAGTTATACACATATATGCAACTTCACATGTGCATAGACATACGATCAGAACTCATGAAGCGCAAGTTGCTCGTATGAGTTCCTTGTTGGTGACCACCCAGGAATGATTCAGTAGGTATCCATCTCTAGCCTGTCAAAAGACGTAGTCGACTCAAAAGGAGCCACGAGTTCCAAGTGTTGTCATCAACCCTTTGATGATATTCCAATGGTCACTGATCAAAAAAGATATTCGAGTCCTAAATTATTGGTGGTCCGACAAAAGAAACATGCACTTAATTATAATCATGTCATTGTCTCTGTTTCTCCAAGTCTCCTCCATCTTTTAAGTTTAGTGAAGCCTTCCCCTTTATGATCATCACTAAACAAACTTGTAAACCGGGGCTCATCTCTTGATTTTAATGCCCGTCTTTTTCTAAAGCTTGCTTTTTCATTTTCCTGATGCAGTGTTCACTTGGCTCTTGGAGTTCCCATGTGGCATCTTCCTAGTTGCCACCTCTTCTGTTATGTCTATCCCTGGTCGTTACGAGCCTCAATCTTATCCCACCCCTGATTAAGAATCTGCATCTCCAATTATTGTTTAAAAGTGAAGAGACTTTAAAATTTGTAAACATTATAAATCAGATTCATTATTTAATTTTAATATGATGAACGTAATTTATTAGATATTGGAGCAGTTTTCGAGAGTCCGTTGAGTACATATCCGACCCATTTGAAATCTCCACACAGGCCAGCCTACAAAACGACATGCATGTCCCGACGATTTTAGACAATAAATAATAATTAGTCATAGGAGTTGATCGTATCGTTGGAATCTCATTTTCGTATTCTCTTAGCAGTACCTTAGATTCACTTACTTTGTCCTTTCTCTCTTTAGTTAAGTGGGGTTGCTTTTAACTTGATAAACTTGCAATGGGTCGGCTCCATTTCATTCACTTTTCATTCTTTTGATGGCCAATCACACGTTCAAATCATAAACTGACTGAAATTTAAAGACAAGAAGAAAAGAAGAACCGGTACACCAAAAAAGACACCATAATGCCAGAACTCTCAAACTTTTGTGGCCACGTAGCCCCATGAGTGACTTAAAGAGTATTTTATGTCAGT
This sequence comes from Erythroxylum areolatum, assembly GCA_024520975.1. Lineage (NCBI taxonomy): Eukaryota > Viridiplantae > Streptophyta > Magnoliopsida > Malpighiales > Erythroxylaceae > Erythroxylum > Erythroxylum areolatum. Next base: position 3,682,280 of record JANIJH010000008.1, read on the forward strand.
ATGTTATTATAAACTTAGTTATAAAATTTAGAGTATCTTCGAACATTCGATGAGATGTATTACTAACATAATTAAGTAATCATTATCATTAATTTGATAAAATATTATATAAAATGCTTACGGAAATCGTGTAATGATAGTTGCGTTATAATTGCTTTGAATGCTATTCCAACTAATAACTTTTGAATTAGTATTCTGACGAAAAATTTGTTTTATCAATTGAATAACTTCATCGTCGTTACACTAAAAAATTGAATTTATGCAAGGAGTATGGAAAAGTTGATAATACACAGCTTTATTCCTACATGATAGAAAAGTTATTTTTAGTATACCCATATATATATGGGATAATAAAAAAATGATGCATGTATAAACATAGATAAGTAAAACTAGCACAATAATTAGTTTTATAAATAAAATTACTAAAATAATAAATAAATAAATAATTTGATATAGCTAAAATGATAGATTTGATAGTTACCAAATCTGTTAATACCTGATATGTTGCAAATACCGACTCTTTTTATTGCTACGTAAGCCTGGGGGCTTGGGTTCACGGGCCCTGAGGATAGATTGTCTTAACGGAATCTTTCGCCAAGACCCGTCCTGAGCAATTCATTTTTACATGTATAATACTATTTATTGATGGTCTAATAATTTATTATTTGGGCTTAAAACCCTCAAATCATTTCTGGATTTGCAGTCTAAGCTATGGCATCCATCATTGAGATCCAAGAAAATTAAAGGCCATCAATCCATCCAGTACTATTTCTGCTAATTGTAAAACTAAAATTTCCAGTCTTAGCGCAAATATAACTGAGAAGTCCTACCCTCTACTACTGTTTGATCACTTTGACTAACTGTCTCTGTAAGTCTTATGATCAAGTGGTATTTACCATCTACTAGTGGCATCAGTTCTCTTTCCCTCTGAATGGACTAGTACCAGTTATTCATGAAATAACCTGTCATGTATACTTTTACTCCAACTTCTTCAACATTTAGAAGTGGGTTTCCCGTTCACATGCATGCTTTGAGTTGGTAGACATTGAAAGTATATTCCACCAAGTGCATCAGTAGCAACACCCTGCTATTGAAAGTACATTCATCACTTTTTAGGCGCAAATAGCAACACCCTGCCTAGTTTGATGTGTGACATATGAACCTGATGAAACTTCACAAAGCATGGTCATGAGCCAGAATCTGACGTAGTTGCCATTCATTTTCAAGGTCAATACAGAGGCCAAGAGAAAGATATAAACTACAATTAAATCGGAATCACCACTATTCCCATTTTTTCCCCTACTTTCTTTCATAAAATACAGCTATTGGTACATGTGTGGCCGCTTCTAGGCCCCTTTTCGACTCAAGTTCTATCACCCCGCAAGACCTTTTGAATGGAAGGGGCACAGGCACTGGAATTACATACAAGGATAGAACCTTCATCTCCAATATTGATCGAAAGCACAAGCAAGGCCAACCTCCTTTTGGCCAATGGTTATGACCCAAATGGCACATCAAGTTGTTTTCTTCCAAATTTACACGGTAACAGATCTACAAACTGTCTTCTATTTCATCTGGTACATGCAGCTTTTCAATGGCAGCCTGCAACATGAAGTAACAAATAAGGGAGGAGGAAACGCGGAATGCCATGCTAGGCTAAAAGCAACTAGAAAGATATCCACATTTCATATTAAAAGAGCTCGCAGTTCTAGCTTCACTCGGGCTCAAGTACATGTATCATCGGTGGATATGAAGCATCCACAATTAAAAGGGTCACAAAGACGCATTATCCAGATGCTACAAAAGTAAGATGGAACCATTTCAAAAGAGCCCAAATCTTTGGACTACAGATACTTTCAAATAAAAGCATCTGATTCTAGAATGATAAAGATTTAAATGAATTCACCTTTATTGTAGCAACATCTGTCGCAGATGGTTTCATATCTAAAGCAAGACCAAAATTAAGCATTGCCATTTCATGCATGTTACGTCTCTTGTATATCTTCCCCATCAAGGCATATAGACCACTTTCACGTGGAGCATAATCTTTGAGCTCCTCTAGGACTTCCAAAGCTTCATCAAAGCTTTCCAAGCTCACCAAAACATTAGCCTTTTGATACATGGGAAGAGGGTTTTTCTTATCTGCCAAAATTGCCCTCTCCATCATCTCCAGAGCTTCATCATTTCTCTAATTAACAAAATAAGAACGATATCACACAGATGAGACATTATCAGATTTTGGATACTCAATATACCAGTCATCAAATGGTTTTACCTTTAATGCATGTAAAGCTGTTCCAAGATAAGACATTATCACAGATGAACGTGGATTTATGAGGAAAGCCATCCGAAAGTGATGCTCAGAAAACTCAAATTTCTCTTGCCGAAGATAAACCATCCCAAGCCCATACCAGGAGTTGTAATGTCTAGTGTCAATTCTTAGGGCACTTTGATAACTCTTAATTCCATTTTCAAAATCCTCAAGAGCTACATATCTGCACGTAACGATGGATAAGATGGCAAATTAAAGAATATGTATACTATCTCATACCCCATTCCACTCTTTAAGTCATCTGTACGAAAGAAATTTGTATTGACGTACTCATGACCACAAAGAGTGTGTGCATATGCAAATCTTGAATTAAGCTGCACAGCTCGCTGGAAACTTTTCAAAGCAGTTTCATGATCTTTCTGCAAACTATAGCAATTTCCCATAGCACACCTGCAGGTCCATCATATATAGGATGATGAAAACAATAATAGCAACACAACAACTAAAAGTTCTGAATCCAGCAGCATAACAATATGAATAATGAAAAGTATTGTTTTCATGAAAACAGAACTCTTGATTTTTGTAGTATGTTATGCCTAAATTTTGCTTAAAGCATATTCCTAAAGATGTTCGTGAAAGAAAGTGATTCCATTTGATAGATGCACCACTACACTTCAGCTGGTATGAGCTACACCATCTCAAGTAAAGCCATGTAATGAACAGATTATTTATTTAGCAAAACTTTAAAGCATGGGTTTGCACCCCTATATTGAAACATTAATTTGTTCAGGGCATGCCAAGGTATCAAGTGCACTGAACACAGTCCTGGACTGGTAAAAAGATAAGATCTTGTTCAGTTGTAGAAATGGATTTCTTCTTTCTAACATTGTTTTTCATTCCTGCTTCTACGAGAAGTTTGATAAAAATACCAAGATTGAGGAGCTAAGCGATCAGTTGATATCAACTCTTGAGCAAGGTAACTCAACTTCATATCTTCTTTTAAATGCTGCAACAAAGAAAAACTGCTTCTGAGTGTACAGTGAAAATTTGGTGTCACCACATAATATAATTGCAAAATATGTCCGATTCAAAACCAAGATAACCACATTATCCGAAATTGTTTTGGGTCAAGCCAACAGGCAATATAGCATGAGAACTTTGCAATTATAGTAATTCTATTGTTCTATATTGCACAAAGTTATGAAACAGGACAGCACAAACATTATAGCAAAACCTCTGTGGATTAAGAATACACACATAAAGAACTGTCGAATATATATCCAACCCTTCCAAGCTGTAAGGTGAAAATTGACGCGCAAGACCGAAGGCCCGATCAGCTTCTAAATAATCTACCATTTCAAAATATGCTTTTCCAACCTGAAATTGGGCATACCAAGCAACATGTCAACCAATACATAACATGCTAGAGATTATGCAAGCATAGTAGCACAACAATTCAGGTGTGCATGGGAATTACAAACAATTTAATGAAAGAAAGAGTGAAAAAGAAGAATAAGCAGGAGCCATAGCATATGCCTGTCCATAAATTATTGTGATATAACATAAGCACATAGACCCGAGAATAAGACAAAGGTATTAAAATGGGTAATTAAGAAATAAAAGAACCTCTTAATCTCCATGAGGCAATAAATGTGATCAAATGGTTCAGATAGAGCAACATTTACAAGAAAATTTCCAAAAACCTAGGCTTTGGAAAAAAAAATGTTAACAAGAAGTTTTTGAAGAGGACAATTTCAGGATGGGTATAGTTAAATGTCAAGCAAAGAATAAAACATGGAGAATGCAAATTGCAGCATGGCGATGGGAGTTTTTGAATTTCAGTACCAAATCCCTCACTTCATTTCTAGAAATTTGTGGAAGTAAATAATTCAATCAGAAATGAGGGAGCATAATATGCTAGAATGGATTGTACAGCAACAGGTAATTTTCTATATGATATTATTCAAGTGAATCACAATAAAAATCTGGAGATAAACACAAATGCATACTGGAAAATAAGGCAACAGCATTAAGAAAATGCTATTACCTGGGAAAGCACCCAACTTGTATTATAATGCTTTGCTGGCAGTTTCATATAAACATCCAGTGCATCCTACACCACCAAACTTAGTTAAATTTAGTCCAGAAATAGAACTGTTAAATTTCCTTTTTATTTAGAAATAATCCTGCATACCTGGCAACGATATGTGGATGAGAGTCTATAACCTTCCCCCAGAATTCTCAAGAGGACCAATATTTCTGAAGCACCACTTAGGATTCTTGATGGATTTATGGAAACCCCACCAAAAGGCATGGTTACAACTTCGGGATCAATAGATTTAGGATCACCAGAAGGTGATGAAACTGAAGTCGTTGATGTTAAATTTGCACGTGCATCATCAAAAGAATCATTACGAATCCCTTCAGAAATTAAGAATAAGAGTTCTTGAATGATTGGGTTGACAGTCACCAAAAAACTCAGCCAGGGCCAAATGAAAGGAACAGCAAAGGGGAAAAAAGAAGAATACTTAGGATGGTGATAACTCAATGTTCCAACTTAGATCAACTGAACATGGCAAATTAAGGTGGGAAACAGGAACACCTAATATTAGCCCTCCATTTCATTGTGAGCAACATATGGAAAGATCAAAAGGCAAGTATTGACACCCATAAAATATGTCTACAACCAAGTAACCTAAAAAATCAGCTATGCATTAATACAGCATGTCTGTGCCATTCTATTCCTGCTTATTAGTTGCAGGGCAGCAACATGGGCACCTAAAAAACAAGTTGATGAATGAAAGAGATTCATTTCCTAAACAAGTCCAAGATCTAAAATAGATTGTTGAACAAGTTCATCTTTGAAGCAATCTTTTTGGAACATGATCTAAGCGCCAAAAAAAGTATGCTTGCAGATCAATGGTACGACCAACACAGAAAATGGACTAACTTCCACTATTTCCACCATGTTATTGCGCTCCAAGTCCCCAAAAATTTTGATTGACATATAGGCAAAATCTACTGGTCATATAAATAAACCCATGTAACCAGATCACTTGAGAGGTCAGCTACAAGCAACAGGAAGCCTGTATAAAATCAAAATGCTAGTCACCAATCTAACACTACTCTGGCTCTTGATCATGCTTCTGTATAATATATATAACAGTGAAATCCCAACCTCAAATATAATCACAGCTCAGCCAAAACTTTTAAAAGATTACAATAACAGAGATCAATCACCTTCATCAAAATTTTCATTGGCAAAAGATTGTCCTTTACGGACAGTCACTGAACGGAGCGCTATAGAACTCAATTTGGAAGCTCCAAGGTACTTAGAGGAATTACTAACTCCATTCCCTGCGACAACTGTAGTGTTTATGTTTGACGCTGCTTCTGTAGCAAGTCGTGTGCTTCGTCGAGGACCAGAATCAGAAAATAACCTCCCAGAAACCTGCACCGAAAAATGAATTAAATACAAAAAAATTAATGGAAGAATACCACAAAGAAATGGGTACACACAAAAAAGAGTTGGAACCTCTAGCCATAAACCTAAATATCCACACAACAATAGCAGCAATAACTTGATAAATCACAACAGAGAAGATTATTGAGCAAAATGAGAGATCAACTGAGAATCCAGTATAAAGTAAACAATGCCCAGTAGGAATATCAGAGGAGCAATATTCAGAAAGGGAGAATAAAGTCTGCTAAGTGACCAAGATCCCACAACACGATCAACCAAGCCAATGAGCTAAGACAAATAGAATCTTGATTCCTGCATTGTTTTTTTCACTAACTAATACCTTGAAGACATTAAAACTCAATTTTCTTCCTACTATTCAACCTAAATTAAAAAGATTATCCGCCTGTCAAGCACTAACAAATTAAACATTCTCCTATTCCATAAAAGATAAGTGCATTTATCAATTGGTAGATTAGAGTATTTAGGAATAAGCACATTAGATCCTAAGTACTATTAGGTAAACAAATAAAAATAGAAATAGATTCTACTATGGATTTCAACCTTCCGTAATTTCCCTTCATCAACAAATTTTCTTCGAGGTGCTTGAATATTAGAGTTTACAGTTGACTTTGGGGAACTATCAGCACTAACAGTGACAAGATGTGGACCATTTGGCTGCACATTTCTACATAAAGGTGGTGGGGCAACAGCTGACAACTGCAAAACAATAAGGTCCTCACACTGATGCTTAATCATTCTGCGGGATAAAATTAAAACTTGGGATAGGAAAGAAAAGACCAACATAAACCTTGAAAACATCATCATCTAAGTAAGTGATGGTCATTATCCTATACCTGTGCAGCCATTGGCGAAGGAGTGTTATAAAATGATACGTTTGCAGGGCCACCATTGGAAGGCTGACAGGCAGCTCCTGCTAACAAACTAGTTCCTTGATAATTTCCAGGAATATCTCTCAAGTTGTTGCCTTGCATATGTTTTGAATGTCTGGGACTAACATCTTCTGATCCAACGTTTCTAGTGGAAGCTAAATTACGGTCTTCACATGACACTTGTAAATTTTGGAAAGTAGATGCATTGTTTGCATACTGCTTTTGAATGCAAAGAGCAGCTGCTTCACCAAAAAAGGCAGTTGTCTCTTCAGCAGCACCTAAAATGATCCAACAAGAATATATAGTTACATGATTCAATGGAACAAGATACTAACAGAAGGAAACCCAAAACTGTGAACTTAAGAAAATAGAAATTGAACTGAGCTCAAATGTATACAAAGAAAATAACACATTATCAAAAGCAATATTGATAAATATGGGAGTTCATCGACAACCTAATATGCATAGCTCCTCATATGCAACCCAGAGTAAAGGATCAATAGACAAAGCCTGCTTAAAGTGATGGACAGCACTTCTCCTTCTATCAGTATACCTGAAACTCAAATAAAGTTTGACAAAAATTTTCAGTTACATAACCAAATAAAATCAAGGCAAACTGTCTGAGAATCGGAAGTTCCAATTATAAACAATGATGCAAAGCCATCTGTTTAGGAAGGCATCAAGAAGGTTCAATAAGAAAACAAGTTCTGCAAAATTATGTTCTACAATGAGAAACATATTATTTTTACCCAAAAAAAAAAGAGAGAAACATATTATTACACAATTTTTAGTCTTACAGTTAGTTATATTCTAAGTTGCTTTCAGGTTAGCTATCCGCATAAGTTGAAACATAAGTTAAGCCTACAGGAAAAAAATAACTCCAGTAGTTTTGACAAGTAAAACAAACTAAAGATGATGCAATTTATGCTGAAAATATAAGATAGAGATTAAATTATTGGAAGTTATTAATCCAACATTTGTGGTTGAGATCTGGAACCTGTAAATGAGTCCGAGTAGGTAATGACCTGCTGCACCATTTGGAACCTGCAAAGAGCAGACAAACAAATGTGAGCATCTTCCTTGCAACAAACAAGTCAACAACCACAAAACTCAAACCAGGTTAGCAGCAGCATCAAATCTCAAGGCGTCATATGTGATTAACTTAATTTATATCAAGAAATCTTGAAAGGGACTGTAATCATCATCATCATCATCGCACCCAGTTTGAAATCCTGCAGTGAAGTAGGGTCTGGGGAGGTCAATTGTACGCAGCCTTACCCTTACATAGTAGAGGCTGTTTCCGATAGACCCACATGCAGATGTGACATGAAAAAAAAATGATGCAGGACACAGAAGAAAACTAAGAAATACAACAATGTATGGAAAGGAAAAAGCAAAGGTATCCTCCTCCGCCTGAAGATCAGTTGACATAAAAGGAGAAGGCATTAACATCAAAAAAAAAAAAGTTATAGATTCCAATAGTTTGCCTTCACATAGTCCAATTAAGCAATAGTGATTACATTGCCTAATTAAATTCAGCAAAACATAGCCATAACCAAGGGAAGAATAACGAGTTAATATGTTGAATGCCTCAAGAGACAGATCTAAGAGCAACCAGAAACAGCAACATCAAAATGCTGTTATATCACTTCAATTTCTACAAGGACTCTCTATCAGTCACTTTCTATGTAATCAAATCAGACACCAGGCACAATTTTCACTCCATTTGAGAGGAGAAGTCCAACCAGATATTCAACAAAGCTTCGGTGTATGGAATAGCAAGATTAGTTAGGACAACCTAGTACAAGCTTACATTCTTAGGAACCACTTAAGGGGTGCTTGTAATGATAAGGGAATTTTTTTTCTTCTCTTTCTTTTTCTGATTAGAGATGGTAAAAGATTATGAAGTTATTTATAGAAACAACAGCAAGAAACATTCATATTAATTATACACACTGCGAACAATTAACATAATTTGTGACTACTTTCTTTCTGGCAGTAATTTGGTTTTCCTAAGAATCTCACACACATATATATATATACCTCCGCACTAGGCTCATTAGCAGGGTATAGTGCTGCTTCAGCCTCAGTTAAAAGATCCATCTGAAAGCATGACATTGCAAATAAGTAGCGGGATTGAGCCATTTGCGTGCCTTCATGGAATAATGAACATAGAAAAATGAGAAATATACAAATAAGAAACACTTTAAATGATTAAACAATATTTGCGGTAAAAAAATATAAGGAAAGAATTAAAAATGAAATACATTTTTATGAGAAAAAAAATGAAATACATTTTTTTGAGACTTTAGGACATCATAACTTAACAAACACTGAAAAGAAAGAAGAAGATATCAATTAATCGCCACATCTACCTTTAAGAATATGGTAAGCTGCATAAGCTTGATTGTTTTGTAGATAACATCCAGCCAGCAATTGTAAATTGGTCTGCACATGGAGAAAAATAGCCATCGAGAATCACATTAAGAAATAAATAAGCCATTGAAGTCCTTATTCTAGCGTTTCGTGCATTTGTTCAAATTTAATCATTGAAATAAAAATAAGGATTCACTATAATAGGAGAGTCCAGAAACATGAGGCAATAAACCAATAATAAGGTCACAAGTAGTGGAGTGCCTTCAGAGATCTAGTTTCAAATGAAACTTAAGATCTTTCTGAAATAAGAAACAATGGCCACCTAAAGGTACTACTCCAACTTCATCTCAACTCAATCTACTTCCCTTTCTATCAAAATCTTGATTTCATAGCACACAAGTGCTCCATTATGCCACCAGTACTGAACTCTAAACTACCGATGGAGCCAATAAATTAGGAAAGCTACCTAAATCAAGCTAACTCAGATTCCAATGATAACATCCGTAAGAGGGGTAAAAAATTGAAGAATGCGAAACCATGACTAGCAGTAAATGAGCAAAAAATGGGGAAAAGCAGGCTAACAATCAACACAGAATATCTCCGAGAAATTGAGAGACGTAGTAGAGAGAGAAGGACTTTAGAGAACCTCAGAAGGGAATTCAGCGCAAAGACGTTCGCACATGAAAATGGCATTCCGGTACATGAAATGCCCAAGATTGTTGTTTACACATTCCATGAGTATCGATTCCATGGCCTCCTTCTTTTCTTCTCCGATTTAAAACTAGAAATGAGAGAGAGAGAGGGGGGGATTTTCTGGTGCTGTTTTTTGGGGGTTTTTCTTTAGGTTCAATTCAAATAGGGAGGCACGTGCTAACCTTGGGTTTCAAATTGTCCGTCACGTGACATGTGCTCGCCTTCTCTTTTACCATCGAGTGCTTAGTTGCTTGCTCTAGCAGCTACCCGAGAGCAGGAATAAATAACTAGCTCAGGAAAATTGTAGTTTTAATTTTGTATAAAGATTTAAATACGTCTCACCAAACCTTTCCCAAAAAAAACAATTATATAGAATATAATTTATACAAAATTCACAGCCCTTGTATAAGCCCAAGATAAGTGTGCCACGGAAATCAGCATGCTTGAGACGTTGGGCCACTTTGGCCCAAACGAATCTAACTAGATAAAAGAATTTTACAGTTTTTTATTTTTTGACAAACACTTCATTATCATTATTCTTTTGAGATAATATATTCAAAACCTATTTGACTAAATTTTATTTTTTTCTAATTTATTTGTAATTTAGTAATTAATATTTTAAAATTCATATAAATTAAGTTAAAATATTATATTTTACTTACGTGGTTAATAAATGACCATCTATGCATTATTTTGTAGATATGTCACATTATTAAAAATAATATTTTAACATAATTTACACAAGTTAATTTTAAAGAATGTATAGTCTTTATTGTGTCATATGAAAAATTTTAAGTCTTCATAAAACAAAAAGCCTTAGCCATATAACATTTAGGTTTAAACTCAATCTATCTTGACTCGGTCTAGTTCAAAGTTAAAAATTTTTATAATTTTTTATTTATTTTTTAAGGCAAACTTAATTTGTTTAGCTTGACTCAAAATTTAAAAGTTTTAAAAGAAAGCAATGTCGTTTCTAATTTTTAACTAAAATAAAATTATTTTCAATTTTTAAATAAAAATAACCGAGTCAAGTCTAAACTCGAATTTGATTAATTTTTAAATTGCCCAAACATGATCAATCTCCATCTGTATTCTTTAAACTTGAATATTAATTTTCGAATCATATCCAAACATTATCCAACCCATTTTATATTTTTTATAATTTTATAAAACTTCTCCTAAATTTATAAGAATTTTGGTTAAAAATTTAATAAATTTATTATTTAACGTATTCAGTACATATATAAAAATAGTAATATAAAATTAATTTTATTATAATAAAAAATACCTTCCCAAACGAAATACAATGTACAAAAGAAAAAGATAAAAATAACTAGAGAAAGTTTAGGCAACAATTTACTTCGGAATAAAATGCTTCTAATCTAACACTTTAAAAAATAAATCGAATATACCAAAATTCTTACAAGAAGATGGAAAAGAAAAGACAATGGAAAAATAAAATTATTGGAAAGATTGGTTTCTAATAATAGCCCCCTAAGTATAAAGTTTAACATTCCATCATTTAATCTGATCGCGAAAGTTCCCAACTTAATCTCCGGCACACCGGACAGCTACCGGCCAAATGAACGGCGAGGAACAACCACCGCGGGGATCCAATCCCGAGCCCGATGAACAGGCGGTGGAAATTGATATGGCGAGCACAGTCCTCGATCTCACGAGCTTTCAGCTCCACGACCTCGATTCCCTCGAATTGTCTTCGAGTCTCATCGAGTTGGACCTCACAGCGAATCGCCTGTCGAAGTTGGACCCTAGAATTGCGCATCTCTCCAACCTCAAGAAGCTCTCTCTTCGGCAAAATCTCATTGACGATGCTGCTATGGAGCCTTTCTCCCACTGGGAAAAGTTGTCAGGTGTCGAGGTGAAGTTTGTTGCTTATAGTTTTACTGTTTGTAATATAGATTAACGAGAGAAAGTGAAGACCTTTAAAAAAATCTAGCGCAATATCCAATATTTTTCATTATTAGGAAACGTGTACCTATATTGATTTTTCAATGTATAAGAAAGGCCGGCTTTTCTTGATATATCTATTAATTTTTATACCGGAACGTACGGGAGCTGTTACCATGTTGTTGTATTGGTATGTTTGGAGTTTCACTTGCGTTATGGCTTGCTGTTAAGATGGTGATCAGAAGTGTATGGTGTTCTTGGCAGGAGCTGGTGCTGAGGGATAATAAATTAACGAGAATACCTGATGTTGGCATATTCAAGAGTCTCTTGATTTTCGATGTTTCTTTCAACGAAATAACTTCCTTGCACGGGTTGTCGAAGGTTTCCAATACACTCAAGGAACTCTATGTATCTAAGAATGAAGTTACTAAGATGGAGGAGATTGATCACTTTCATCAATTGCAGATTCTAGAACTTGGTTCCAACAGATTAAGAGTAAGTTTTTTGTCTGTTTCAAAGTCTACCACTGCTTATTGATTCTGAAGGCTGCGTCTTTTTGCTTGCTAGGTAATGGAGAATATGCATAATTTAACAAACTTACAGGAGCTTTGGCTGGGACGCAATCGAATCAAAGTAATTGATCTTTGTGGGTTAAAATGTATCGAGAAGCTTAGTTTGCAAAGCAATCGTTTAACTTCAATGAGAGGTTTTGAGGTATGTAAAAAAAGATTTACTCAGTCATTATGTATTTGAAAGAGTTGCACTTATGGTAGTCAGAAAAATTGTTCTGTTCACTTTTATCTTTACCTTTTTCCTTAATTATTATTTTTTCAATTCTAAGGAATGCGTCTCACTGGAAGAACTATACTTGAGCCACAACGGTATCTCAAAAATGGAAGGTCTATCGACCTTGGTCAATCTTCGTGTACTAGATGTATCATCTAACAAACTCAGCTCAGTGGAGGACATTCAGAACCTGACACAGTACGTATTCTGTACTTTTTGGAGTACTTGTTTTATAAATATAGTACTTAATTGAGAGCTTTACATGCAGGCTGGAAGATCTGTGGCTCAATGACAACCAGATAGAATCACTTGAAGGCATAGCTGAGGCCATTGCTGGTTCTAGAGAGAAGTTAACCACTATATATTTTGAAAACAATCCATGTGTATGATAATCTTCAACTTGGAATGAATTTAATCCTGAAACTTTTATTACATTATTTGATTTTTAAAAAATTTTCTTGTCTACTTTTTATTATTTTATTTGTTTGTTTTAAAGTATTGGTCAGAACTAATGCCGCTTACAGCTTTGTGTTTTATGCTATAACTGATCTGGTTGGCATAAGCTCTATTATTTGGTAGGCTTCACTGATCTTATACTTGAATAAGGGGAACCTCTATAAGTTGATCTTTTTCCCATTCTCCTCTTAAGAGAGCCATATGTTGTATATCTTTGTTATATAATGCTTGTTTATGCTTACTTCTTCTCCTTAGATTTAACTTGAATTCATCTGATATCCCAGGTAACATGTTTGGTGTTTAACACTTTGATCTCTTGCTTTACGTTTGGTCTCAAGATTCTTGAGGGTCCTTAAGAATAAAATAGAGAACATATCTTTGACAGCAGAGGAAGTTGCAAAACTTATTTAAATTTACACTTTGCTGCCAAATACATCAGTATGTGAACCGTTGAAGTTGTTCCCCATATAGTAGTTTATCACCATTGATGAATCGTGCCCCTTAGCTGTAGATTATGTTACTTCCATATGTGAACACCAACTAATGTTCATAGTTGCTAGTGATTTGAAAATTAAATTGGAGTTAATATGTGGACGACTATTTAGCTTGTAAGATTGCCACCTTTCATTTATCCTTCTGTAGCTTTATCAGATGATCTTAACATTGTGAGGTTAGATGTGAGTTTGACATTTTCCGTTTATTTGTTTTTCACATTTTCCCAATTTCGATATTCTTTGGTGAAGTGTTCTATCATTTGCGTCTAGGTTTTTCATACCAACAAATCTGCTCCTACTGTATACACTATATAACTACATGAGAGAATGCAGGGACTTGAATAGAATGCATTTGTGCCAGCTTAGGTCAAATTTTCATTTTAACTGCTGCTAGAATTTGTGATGAATCTTTATTCAACATTTTTTAGATTAAGTTCTTTGACTATGTCTAAGTGGAAAATTTCCCACCATTTATTCTGATTTGCTAATTGCTACATATCATTTCTTCTTTGCAGGCAAAATCTGCCAACTATTCTGTGATTATTCGACAGATTTTTCCAAACATCCAACAAATTGATTCAAATGTTTTCGCTTAAAGGTTTAAACCATTGTGAATTCATGTGTTGGGAAAGTTTTTTCAGATGTCATAAATAGTTGTTTAATGTTCTAACTAAGCATTGTGCTCTTACAAATTTGTTTACAGATCAAGTTGGTTGTACTTAAAAGAAAGACACTGGCTTTGGAGGGGCACTGCTGACCTGAAAAAATTTACTTCTGTCGGATGCGGCGCATGACATTACTTGCATCTGTTCAAAATTTAGAGAGGGAAATGGCTTTCATTGTACTTTTTCCAGTGTTCTTACACCCGACCTGACCTTTTCAACTCCTTTTCGGCTCATGGATCTTTATGTTGCTTAGTATTTTCCATGCAGGCTCCAGTAGTGCATGGCATGTCTATTTTGGTCTCTGTGTCTAGAGCCTCCTATGGCAATGTAACAGAATGGTGTTTCCATAAAGACTATCCCCTCTTTCTGGGAATTCACTATTGGCGTTCTTGCTTTACGTCCACATATGAACGCTGAAGTCTAAGAGCCCGCATTATACACGCCCAAGGCACCAAACATTAAGAAAAAATGATATTCTAATTTTGCAATGTACATAGGTCATGCAATCAAATGCATTCCATCTTTACTCGGCAAGAACATAAATAGTAATTATGAAGTAGGATAGAGAAGGCTTAACTTATTCAGGAATTAAGAAAATGAACCAGAGTACAAACATCTTTGACCAAACGCTAAATATGAATCCCAAACACAAACGGTTTCAAGTAGTAGAATACAACTACTAACTGGGAAAAGGTTACAGATTCTAACACAAATTATTTCAACTCACATCTACCGCCCTCTTTCAAATCCAATGCGAGTTCTACCTGAACCCCCTTCATAACCATCCCGCATGGATGATCCAGCACTAGCTTTCATTGTGCCGCCGGAGCCAATTTTGTCCAGGGCCTTTTTGCCCTCCTTCACTTCAGTCAAGAAACGATCCAGACCAAACGGATCAGCTTCTTCTGCATCCTTCCCAAATTCAATTGGTCTGTCTCGTGGACCAGCCCTCTCTGAAGTGCCAGTAAAACCCTTGTCCGGTTTGAATCGCTCTGTCTTCATGATCTTTTCTAACTGCTCGTCTGCACCTCCATACATCTCGGCATCAGAATCTTTCTTTGGCCTGTAAATTGTAGCAAGGGTGTTCTGTGCTGTGAACAGACCCTTATCATACACATTATATTGGTCATCAGTGGCAAAACCAGAATCCATTCCTTTCTCCTGGTTGAACAGCCTTTGGTCATACATAACTTCTCCTCTTGCAGCTCCAGCAGAGGCCATACCAAGAGCAACTTTCTCGCTAATGTCACGATCTCTGTCTCTAGTGATCTTACTTTTCTTACCCATTGCAGCATCTTTGGCCTCCAACCTCCTCTCTCTCTCCCTCTCTTTACGTCGTTCCTGTCGAATATTTTCCCGTTGTAAGCGCTCCTCCCTTTCCTCCTTTGACTCCTTGGGAACATCCCTCTCCCTCTCCCTCTCCCGATCCCTCACTCGTTCATAATCTCCTCTCGTGTCAACATCATCCATCGTGCTCTTCTCAGATGGAATAGGTATAGAAGCTGGTTGAGCAGTGCCAGTTCTCTCAGAACGAGCTTTCTGGGCTAATGCACGCAGCTCCTGTTCTTTTCTTTCTTTCTCTTTCATCATCATCTCCTTTTGAACCTTTGATCTCATTGCAACCGCTTCTCTAGCTTTTTGCTCAGCAATATAAAGCGCCTCTGACAGCTTAGCAAAATTATCATTGATCTGCACATCCTGCAAACCTCTTCCATCAGCTGCCAAACGCTTATCAAGAGGAATTGTGTAACCTTTAGGATTCTTCCAATTCGAGATACAAGGAGGTATTTTCCAATCCTGTTGATCCTTCACAGTCACAGGCCGAGGTGGAGAGTGCATGACTGGCACAGGTGGTGATCCTGAAGCCTTGGGAACCCTCTTATGCTTGAATTTAGGAGGTTCAAGTGGGTCCACTGGCATTTCTACCATTCTGATAATCCTTTCTTTTGCACCAGAGTTGAAAGCTGCTGATTGCTGTGATGGCTTATACTTGATATACTTTGAATCCGAAGACTGTTTAGGCACATTCTTTGGCTGTGCAGCACTCAATCTAACATTCACAATCTTTTCAAGAGCAGCCTTGGTTTCTAGTGTTGTCTCCTCAATCTCTTTCTGTAAATCCTCATCCTCATCCTCGTCAGTCCCTTCCTCATTCTTCAAAATTTTTGGAATAAGATCCTTATGCTGTGAATAAACAGTTTTCTTGGCATTTTCGTTCTGATTGACAATAGCATCATATGCTACATTCCCATGGGCATCAACTGTCACAGGTAGAATCTTTGACCCTGGTTTTGCGGATTTATCCCTGCCCATGTCAAGAGGGTATTGTGCAATATGAATCTCTGGAAATGCACCTCCATCACCAAAATCCTCCACTCTCCGTGGAACAAAACCAGAGCGTTTCAAGTATGGAGGCACAGGATTGTGTTTAACCACAGTGGATTGCTCCCCCTCTGGGGCGCTGAATCGCTGCTTGAACCATGGGTCATTTGAATGATCATAATAGGTTGTTGTACTGGATTTTACCGGGGGTAGGAGGTCCTTAAGAGAAGCCATCCTAAATAGCTATTGATTCAACTACACAAGCCTTTCAGATTAAGGAACCAGCAACCTTAAATCTTGAAAGAAGAAGAAAACAACAACAAAAACAAAAAGAAACCAATCAGTTTAAAAATAATATAAATCCGAATGACAAAAACACAAAAGCCCGAGATAACATCGAAAGAAAGAGAAAAAGAGAACACAAGACAAAAGCCAAAAGCCAAATCTAGGGCACGCATGCCACAGCCTAAAAACCTAATACCAGAGCTGAAAATTAAACGAGTTCATGAAATTGAAACCCTAAGAACAGAAAAGAAAAAGCTAGGGTTAGGGTATGTACCTTGTGTTACAACAGAACGATACAACGATCGGGAGATTCACCAGGTAATTCAAGCGAACAAGACCAATAATTCCCTAGAACATGAAAATCAGATGGCTCTTATGGGTCGACCGAGGCTGTCTCCTCACTAGTCATGCAATTGGATAGATATCATACAAACCTGGGCCTTTTCAAATGGATTGGGCTTTTCACCTGCGATTTTTTAAGAATATTTATTATTAACAATAAAAGACGAATTCACAAGCAATTTTAATGATTAATTTTTTTATAAAATTTAATTTTAATAAGAATAATAATAAAATATGCGTAATATATAACATTTAAAATTAAATTAAATTAATAATTATCTTAAATTGATATTATATAATAGGTTGTTATATTATTAATATTTAATTAATTAACATGTTATATGTATTTTTGTTATTTTAAAAAAATTAAAGTCAATTTAACCCCTTATGCTTATTATTCATCGTAAATAAAAAGACTTTTTAAAGTTCGCGCAAAAATATCGTCGTGGAAAAATTAGCAAGAGAGCCAAAGGTAGAAGGACACATATGCCGGCGAATCATTTGCAGCCAAGTGGATTACCACGCAATTCTGTAACTGTGGGTCACATTGACGAATCAACCAATAACATCTTGCCAAGTGGAGATCGGAAGGATCCTATTGCCAATGAGATGCAATTTTGAGAGGCATTTTGGTGATTTTGTTAATCGAGTCCCCGCAAGTGAGTAGCTCACTGCCCGCAAACTAGAAAAGTCTCCTCGCACTCAACGACTTTGCGAAACCCTTACACTACCACACTCTGATTCTTTCGTCTCTTGTCAATGACGAGTCCTGAGAGCGCCAATGGTTCAACGACCTTGCGTCATGCTTTCGGGAATGTTTTCTCCTTCTTCATCCTGATCTTGATCGGAGTTTTCGCCTTCTCGATCCGTCTCTTCTCTGTAAGTATCACATAACCCTCCAGATCCGATCATCACGACACTGCTTTTCTCATCTTATCACTGTTCCTCTGCTCTAGCGAAGAACTGAAGTTTTTCAGTGGATACATTCTTTAGCTTTTAAGTAATCAAAAGCATTTATGTATTCGGATACATTCTTTAGATTTTCTTCTGTCTGTTTTTAAAACTGAATTTTTCTAGATATGACTATATAATATTATTTTCAATCTTCTTAGCTGCCACTTTCTTTCTATGTTTCTTTTTGGTTGCTGAATACTGATGATTTTGAGGACTACCAAGGAAAGAAGACGTATTTGATTTAGTACTCTTTTGGATGTTGTCATTACTTTGTAATTTGGACTTTCATGAGAAATTGTGATTTGGGTTCTTTTTTTTTTGTTGATTAATTAATGTTGTTAGTTAATTTATATCTATCATGTGGCAGGTTATAAAGTATGAGAGTGTTATTCACGAATTTGATCCGTATTTCAATTACAGAGTTACTCAGGTTCTTATTTCCTTATTTATTATCATTTTGTGTAATACTGATTCATAAAAATTAACAGGCATTGGTGTTTTTGGTTTTCAGTTTTTAACGAAAAAGGGAATATATGACTTTTGGAATTGGTTTGATGATCGAACATGGTAATTGCTACTCTAGTTGGCAGATGCTAACTGCAGAATTTTTCGCTTTTGTATTGTATCTATGTTGATTGTAACGCTGTGATTCAATTAGGTATCCTCTTGGCCGTGTCATTGGTGGCACAGTTTATCCAGGGTTGACCTTGACAGCAGGCACAATGTGGTGGTGAGTGCCTTTTGATTAATATCTGTGCAAGTCTTATCTATAAAAGTTATTCATTTAGTTTTTGTGTAGTTCCTGTTAGACCTCCTTTCCCTAATTTAAGAATATTTGACCCTGCCATTTATTCACAAGTTTCCTTTCAACTAATTTCATGATGCATTACCTTGGAAATTGTTAGGATCTTAAATTCATTGAATATTCCTCTGTCTGTTGAGACTGTTTGTGTGTTTACCGCACCAATTTTCTCTGCATTTGCTTCATGGGCAACCTACCTTTTGACCAAGGTCAGTACTATTTTCTTTTTGGTTCCTCTTTTTGCCAGATATGATGTTTGGTTATGTTATTTTTGCTGATAATATTTAATTTACTTCTCCACAGGAAATTAAAGGTGTTGGGGCTGGACTGACAGCAGCAGCTCTTTTGGCCATGGTAAATCATACTGCGGGTATATGGGAATTGATGATTCAGATACACTACTAAATTCTTTAATAATCACAGTAAATAAACTTTATATCTTCTGGTCCTTTTGTCTCATCATTATGTGGAGAATACTTTCATGGATTTATTGCTGTATACCATAACCAAATTGATATATTATTTTGCATCTGTTTTCACTTAATTGCATCAGATGATTATGTTCATGTTCTTTTTTCTTGTTTTGTTTTTCACCTTTAGTATTTCAGTAGCCTTATAAACCAATTGCAGTTAAAAATGTCTTAAAAGAAGTTCTTCAAGCATTGATAAACAGACAATACGGCTTATTAACATTTGCTATAAATGATAATAAAGTCAGTGATGTGGATGGTGCATTTCAATGCAATCGAGTCCACAGGACGCAAACTGCATGTTCCTTGTTGATAGCTGATTCTAGAAGACATCCATATCTGCTTGTTCACAGATGAAAATTGACTTTAATCAATGTGGGGAACAGCATAATGAAGGCATTCTGGAGTCCATAACTAGGCTGTGGTCCTCTCTCGAGTAAAATGCAATTCTGCCAACATAAAGATACTCTTATTTTCATAAGCTTCATGAACATGCTTGAAAGATTTGCCCCATTTCTGTAAAAAAAAAACAAAAGTGAAAATCCAACGCATATTGTCCATGTATGGATTACGCATGATGTAGAAATGTCAGGATTTATGATACACTAAAACGCTTGTCAAAACTGTTTACTTGTGTAAATTCTTTTGCAGGTTCCATCATACATATCAAGATCCGTGGCAGGCAGCTATGACAATGAAGCAGTAGCTATATTTGCTTTAATCTTCACTTTCTATCTTTATATAAAGGTAGATTTTGATATATGAAAATGATCCAAATTTTATCTAAGCTTCATATTAACTGTTTGTTCAAGCAACATTCACATTTGATGCACTGTTGATGGTTATATGTGATCAATTTGCCATAGATTGCTCAATGTTATATATAATTTAAGATAATAAATATTCATTTCTGGTGTTGAATTTGCGATGTTTGCAGACTCTCAATACTGGATCTCTTTTTTATGCCACCTTGAATGCTCTAGCATACTTCTACATGGTAAGATTTGTGCTAATTTTACTTTGCTTCCTCTAATTTCTCGTCATGTTTTTGTTTACTGATATTACTTGTTCTGTAATTCAGGTTTGCTCATGGGGAGGCTACACCTTTATAATTAATCTGATTCCCATGCATGTACTTTTGTGCATTTTCACTGGCCGCTACTCTTCTCGACTGTACATCGCCTATGCTCCACTTGTAAGTATTCATAATATGCCAATGAAATCAATCAGAATCAAGAGAAATTGTTGATAAACATCTTCATAGGATTGTATGGTCATGTTGATTGTATTTAATAATTGTTAAAGACGTGGCAAAGCTTAAGATGGACATTGATCTGAACTGGATATACCCTTCCAAGTACACAGCTTACCCTGGATTGAGACATGGAAAATGAGTATTTTGTTTATGCTTCGGTCCATCCTTTCTATTGCCTTTTGATAAACCTTGACCAAGTTTTGCAACACTTGACATTTGTTCCTGGATACATATTATGTTATTTTGGGCTGGACAACAATTTCTCAAAGTTGTGAAGGCATAGCCTAGGTAACCTCTGGCCTTGCTAGCTACTTTCTCCTCTATATTGTCTTTTCCTTTCTTCATCCTCTGTTTTATTGTCCTTAGCCTCAACAACACCTATAACTGGATCTCTCCCACTCCCTTTCTGTATGTCATTTTCTTTCCTGCATCCTTTTTTCTCTGGTTATGGGTCAATAAGCAGGAAGGCTTTTGTGTACTTCCTCAACAAGATCTGTACTCGTCACATGTTGGCTTGGGGAATATTAAGTTGTATTAAGATTAACGTTATATAAGTTATGTAGACGTTGAAAACCATGGTGACTTTTTTTGTGATGTGTCACTGCTCTCAAGTGCATTGCTTATCTTGCCCCCTTTGACTTTTTCCCTGTGACAAGTGCCCAGAATTCTATGCCACGTTTCATCTGCTGAACAATAAATATGTAAGAGAGAGATTAAAAGAATAAATGATAAGCAAATATGGTTAAGGTTATAGTGCCAAGGATGTTTTTGGAATATGTTTTCTCTATGTAGGTGATGTTTAAATAATGTAGTGACTAAGTTATTGTTGATTATTTTACAGTTATAATTGAGTTGATCATCTTTCCACATCTTCTCTTGTTATTTGTTTGCATGTAGTGCATGTGTGTTGGATTTGAAAGTAAAATCATCTTTAACATAAAAAGAAAATGATTAGTTCCAATCATTTACCATGCACATAGTCATCTTTTGATGAGTATTTTTGGAGCTTCTTTTTGAGGATACAGGACTTTTTAAAATTTTAATCTCTTGGAATGGCTGGTCATCTCAATGTGGCTGAATTCCTTGGCCTTTTAGTGAGTAACACCTGTAGTCTTGGTCACATTATTAGTTATGCACACCTGTGATTTAAATTGCTAGTCCCAATCAGTTATCACGAACATAGATTTGTCTCTGGGGTTGAATTCTGTGGTTTATTATTTCGTAAGTAAGACTTGTATATGCAGGTGGTCCTGGGAACATTATTAGCTGCTTTGGTACCTGTTGTTGGCTTCAATGCTGTGATGACCTCGGAACATTTTGCGTCATTTTTGGTGAGTTTTTTTCCAATAAAGTACTTCCAAGCCAATATTTTTGTTTATATTTTCTTTTGTATATCTAACTTTCTTTTGTTCAATCTTTCAAAAGAATTGTAATATTTTAAACAATGAACAGCTAGTCAGGATGATGTTTCTATTTGTTCT
Organism: Erythroxylum areolatum; assembly: GCA_024520975.1. NCBI lineage: Eukaryota > Viridiplantae > Streptophyta > Magnoliopsida > Malpighiales > Erythroxylaceae > Erythroxylum > Erythroxylum areolatum. The sequence continues at coordinate 3,704,194 of JANIJH010000008.1, forward strand.
ATTCGGCCCTTGTCTTATTATTCCTGATTTTGCTATGCAGGTTTTCATTATAATCCACGTGGTTGCTTTTGTGTATTATGTCAAAGGGATTCTGTCTCCAAAAATGTTTAAAGTAGCTGTCACACTTGTCGTGTCCGTTGGCCTGTAAGCTTCCATCATCAACTTCTTGTTTTTATCTTTAGTTGTCTGGAAACTTGATATCACAGATAGCAGCTAACGAAGATAATGCACGAACATTCCAACAATACTATGTTATTGTAGGGCATGAAAATATTATTTGTACTTGGGATTTTGTGTTTCTCAGGGTTGTCTGCTGTGCTGTGATAGCAATTCTAATTGCATTGGTGGCTTCCAGCCCAACAAAGGGATGGAGTGGACGAAGTCTGAGTCTGCTTGATCCGTAAGTGTTTATTTTATGAATATTGGCAGCCACTGCTGTAGTCATCCTGATTTAATGTTGTATAGAGTAAACTATGTATGCTTTGGGTTGGTGCAACCTAAAATCCAGAGTAAGCTGACATCTGTGTACTATGTCTTTAAAGTACTTGATGAGCAGGTAGACATTTTCGCTCGCTCCTTCTCTCTCTTTCTGTATGTGTGTATTATCAATCTAGTTGTTAAATTTTCAGGAGTTAATTGTTCCCAAATTTTATTGAATGCTATTTTATTTGTTTTGATGAGGCAGAACCTATGCAAGCAAGTATATCCCAATCATTGCTAGTGTTAGTGAACATCAACCACCTACTTGGCCATCTTACTTCATGGACATCAATATATTGGCTTTCTTAGTTCCAGCTGGGATCATTGTAAGTTGGAAATATTTAAAGCCTGTTTTGTGTTCAGCAATAAACTTCTACAAAGAATTGATTTCGTAATGCTCTGCTTGTTTTGCTAGGCATGCTTTCTGCCTTTATCTGATGCAAGCTCGTTTATTGTGCTTTATATTGTGACATCTGTTTATTTTTCTGGAGTTATGGTGAGTAAAACCTTTGACATTTAATTCCTACATATTTTTTCTCATCTCTTTTTGTTATATCTATGTGATCATATGGTTTTTACAAATATTATAGGTGCGTCTGATGCTTGTGCTTGCCCCAGCGGCATGCATCCTGTCTGGGATTGCTCTGTCTGAGGCTTTTAATGTTTTCACACAGTCTATCAAGTTTCAGCTACCTGTGCCCACAGGGACTTACGAAACTGATGTAAACATGAATCTGTGTCCTGCTATTTCTGCCTTATCCAGCCATCCATTTAACTTGACACCTTATTTTAGAATTTTGATATTGATTTTAAGTCAGGAGAGGGTACTTCAAATATTGCTGCAGCGGTCAATTCTAGTACACAAGTTGCACAAAGTTCAAGTGCTGCGGGAGCTCAAAATGATTCAGTGAACTCTCGGAAACCTGAAGAAGCATCAAAAACAAGATCCTCAAAAAGGAACAAGAAGAAGGAAAAAGATATTGTGGAGAAGACACCAGTCACTTCCCGATCCAATAAGAGACTCCTTGTTTTACCCTTGCTGGTTTCTGTTATATCTATTTTCCTACTTGTGTTACTCGGTGCCTTCTATGTGGTATGTGGAATGCTAGTCCTTGAGCCCCCTTCCCTAGGACAAATAATCTTTATTTTGATAAAGTGTGTTTATATATGCTGCCTTTTCTTTTCTTTTATTCTTTTCTCTTAGCTCCAATAAGTAACTCATTTATATTCACTGTCATTTATTGATGTCTTGAGACTATACTCGTGTGTTATTTTGCATCCTTCAATCCCCAACCTTTCATTTTGTTTCATCCTTCTCACCATACTCAATTTTGAAGAATTTGTCTTTCTAATGTATTAACCCGTTTTATGATATTCTGGTAATTGTTTCTTGTCCTACCTGTTTGAAGGTTCATTGTGTATGGGCAGCAGCTGAAGCTTATTCAGCCCCTTCAATTGTTTTGACATCTTATTCTAATGATGGTGGCCTTCATGTCTTTGATGATTTTAGAGAGGCTTATTCATGGTTACGGCACAACACTGATGTTGATGATAAAGTAAGTTCATTCCTATATGTTCTTTTCCAATTTCAATTTTTTTATTCAACTTTGCTGCACTTGTTAAATTTTAGCTATTCAAAAGCTTTGGCAATATGGTTTTAAATGTGCAACTTTAGACATTTTGACATTAAATTTTTTTCAACCTCTGGAATGATAAGAGTAATGATGTCTACAGTTTATATATGTTTCCTTAAAAAAATGCTAAATTATTTATTTATGTAGTGGAATTCTAGAATTAGATCTAGTTGTGTAAACTACAACATGGTTTGATGCACAATATGTTCTGGTGAAAGATTTGGCTATACTAACGTAAGGCAACTATATCTTGAGATCAGATGCAGTTCAAGCTACTAAGGGTCAGTTTTCCTTGGTTTAGAAAATTGACTTGAAGCAGCCTTATAAAATCTATTCATGTGCCATGATATTTAGTTGACTCTATTGCTTTTTCTACTTGGTCTTTTAACTGTTTTTCTAATTATTTGATGCCTTTCAACTTGGTTTGATTGCATCATGAATATAAAATGGCATTTGATTGTTATAGGTTGCATCCTGGTGGGACTATGGTTATCAAACAACTGCTATGGCTAACCGAACTGTCATTGTTGACAATAATACTTGGAATAACACACACATTGCAACTGTTGGTACTGCCATGTCTTCTCCAGAAAAAGCAGCATGGGAAATCTTTAACTCCTTGGACGTTAAATATGTTTTAGTTGTATTTGGAGGTTTGCTTATCATCTGATCTTGCACTGGTCCATATTTTCTTTCAAGGGAAAAGGTCCATTCTGATGCATGACTTTGTTGTTGATTAGGTCTTGTTGGCTATCCAAGTGATGATATTAACAAGTTCCTGTGGATGGTTCGTATAGGAGGTGGCGTGTTCCCTCATATTAAAGAACCAGATTATCTTGTAAGAATTTTTCTCAAGCTGAACTGATTTATTTCTTTTAGGTAAATGATGATATGATATTTTACCCTTGGTTGATCTTTTCTAGTTACATCATTTCGATTGTTCTACATATTGTGATTTGTCTGTAGAGTGTTATTTTTTAGAGCTATTTTTGACTTATTTGGTGTACTAGTATAATTTTACTGATTGTTTTGGATCTTCACTTTCTGCTCGCAGAGAGATGGTCAATATCGGATTGATTCTCAGGCTACTCCAACCATGTTAAATTGTCTCATGTACAAGCTATCATATTATAGGTATGAATCCCTATGTTGTACTAGTATTGTATGTGTATTCCCTCTTAAATAATTATTTTTCATCATGTCTTCTATTACAGGTTTGTGGAAACAGATGGTAAGGGTTTTGATAGGGTCAGACGGACAGAAATTGGGAAGAAACATTTCAAACTCAGCCATTTTGAGGAGGTCAGATCATCCTTGTAAACTCACTAAACTTTGAGTCAGTTGCAGAATGATAATTTCAAACCTCGTGTGGAAATGATTTTAGCTTTCATTTTAAGTTCACATTGTTAATGCATAATAGGCTTCATTTATCTTTGCGAGGTAGTATTAGTGGTAGATAAGTTTTTCATTGATTTGTGGTCTTCTCAATTTTTAGGTATTCACAACTCACCATTGGATGGTTCGGATTTACAAACTGAAACCTCCAAAGAACAGGGTACGGGGAAAAGCAAAAAAGTCCAAATCGGTATGTATAAGTTTGTGTACCGTAAATAGATTATGAAATAACCTGTCACGTACCTGAGTGCTTTTACTTCTATTGTGGCAGAAAACAAGTTCAGCAAGTAGCTCCAAAAGAAATGTAGCAGTAAAGAGGAATCCCTGGCACTAGATTTTTTTTTTTTTTTTTTTTTTGGGATAGGATAGTATTTCTGAGATGTCTGCAATACTCGAATAGTTTTTCTATGTGGCAGGAGGCCTTGGGAGAGGGACGATGCAGGCTAAGTTGATTATTATTAAAATCCTTTAGGACGAGAAAGCATCCAAGTTTGAAGATCTTCATTCCTTTCCTCTTGATGTTGTATCTTGTCCAGGACTAGGACCAGAAATTGGAATACTAATGAAGTTTTGGTTATCACCTGTCGAATTATTAGGGAAGCGAATATTTTTCCTTTCGCCTTTGTAGTTTTGTCACACTACACTGGACCTTAGATTTTCTTTTTACTTTCCTATTTTCAGTGGGTAGTTGGTGTGTGTCACTATATATATTTCCTTCTTTGGGCCGTTTAGTACATTTTCATTTACCTTCTATTGTTTTTTGCTTTCTGTTCATCGAGTCTCAAGATTGTGATAAAAGACATTAATCTATTAAGAATATGTTCGACAGTCAGGATCTTCTTGCATAATATTCGTTAATTGGGGGTTTTTTTTTTATTACACGGGAAAGAAATTACAAAGAAAAACTACACACTCGCAACTTTAGCCAGCAGCCTCCGTTAGTGTAGAGTTCTGCGGTAAAGTTCGCCTTTCATCTCGTACCGTAAAAGATTCATAAGAGCCATCGGAGGTTCTCGGAGGTATTGCAGTCTTGGGCTTGTAGAGAAGGCTTGAGTAGTCAATCGGTCAGCGCTTTGATTTCTTTCGCGATAAATGTGCTGAATTTAAACCTCCCACATTTGTCGAATTAACCTGTGAATACCTGCTACTATAGAAAGATGATTAATCAGATGAGGAGATGAAGAAGAAAGAGTGTTAATAATCTCCAACAAGCCAATTTCGACGATAACACGGCGATATCGAAAGTTGCAAGCTAAGGTTAGCCCTGAGTGAACCCTCCAAAGTTCAGCTGTCAAAGGTGAACTCGCTCTGAACTTTTGAAGAAATCCACCACACCATCGCCCCTAATAGTCCCGTAGCAAACTGCCTGCTGTTACTCGGGTAGATTCGCGTTTCACTGCCCCATCAGTGTTGAGTTTAATCCAGCCGGTTAGTGGTTTATTCCAACGCACTAGATTACATACGACTAGACCTTGGTTCTGAAACACGTGACTTTCCATCGCCCTGGCTCGAATTAACCAGTCGATATAGTTTAGCACAATTGGAGTGTCATCTGTTGGCCAGATAAAGTCAATCTCAAAGATGCTTTTATTTTGCCATTGTCATATGAATCAGCATGCGACACCAAAAATGATGGCCCACTCCACCTGTTGCCATAAAGACTGTTGCTGAAGGTTGGTAAGTATCAAAGTCTCCGCTTCGTGCTGAAAAAACCCTGGATTCACCTTCTTAGGGAAAAATCTTCTCCAGAAGGTCTGGACCCTTTGACAATCTCGAATTGCATGTAAAATTGTCTCTTTCTACCTACAATAATGACAGTTGTTATCTATCGAAGTATGTCTCGCTACACGTTGCTGATTGGTTAGAAGTCTCTGTTGGGCCAAAAGTCAGAAAAAAGACCTGATTCGTTAATTGGGGGATTTTAAAACAACAATATTGCACTTCACTGACGGTCGTTATCTTTTATATGCATATGGAATAAAATAATTTATATTTTATATATTTTGAATAAATTATTTAATAAATTAATGGTCTCAAATAAATATTAATCACATTAACATTTTAAAGACTCCGCATAGCTTTTATTCGATCAATTCTTTTAATGTTTAAGATAAAATCAATACATTTTAAATTTTAATATTAAATTGTTTTTCTTATTCAAATTTGAGTGTCCAAAATAAAATATTGCAATAGCATATTTAATCCAAAAGACTAAGGAATGATCTTTCAATTAAATGATTAAATGTACTATTATATGGATGCTTCTTGCCGAAGGATTTGACAAATAAGCTGAAGTTCAAGGAAAACTGCCAAAAGGAAAAACATACAGATGTCAAAGTTGATTAACCGAAATGAAGATGATTTTGGATATAGGCCAAACTTATTGATGAGATAGGTGCCAGCAACCGGTATCTGCAAAATTAGCTAAGGAGTTTGGGTTCATGTACTCTATAGTATTATATATATACATAAAGTCAGCAAACCCATTACTAATATACATGACCTCATCAACTGGAGATGAATTTGTTGAGATTCACAAAACCCTTTTGTCCACTGATTTCCTTCATTCTTCTTCGCTATACTGTTGTTGGAATCGAGTTGGTCTCCATCAACTATAAGTGTGGTTGCTCAAGCTTCACCTCCGGTGAAGGATTTGAGTCCAACTTGAACAGTCTTATTAGTGCATTAACTTCTAATGCTCCTCAGACAGGTTTTGCTCAGAGTTCGCAGGGCCAAAACTCAGACCAAGTGCAAGGCCTCGCTCTATGTACAGGCAATGTTGGAAATCAGGGTTGTCATGCCTGTCTACAGGCGGCTGTCAGTGAGATACAGCGAGTTTGTGTTCGCAACAAAGAAGCAGTGATATGGTATAACAGTTGTATGCTGAAGTACTCGAGCCAAAAGTTTCCTAGACATATAGATAGACACAACTGGTTCTACCACTGCAGCCCGGATCGTGTGACGAACCATGTCATGAAGTTTAAAAGAAAGCAAAGTAAGCTGCTTCGCGGGCTGATCAGAAAAGCTCACAATAACCCTACCCGTTTTGCAGCAGGAGAGATCGAAGTGGGATCCGAGAAGATTTATGGGTTATTGGAGTGCGCACGAGATCTTTCAAGCTTTAAATGCGGTAGCTGTCTGCGAGGAGCGTGTTTAAATTTTGTAAATGGCTGTTCACGTAATAAAGGTGGAAAGTTTTATTCGGGGAGTTGCAGTATAAGAACTGAGACTTACAAGTTCTTTTGAGGCTTAATACTTGGAAACATAAAAGAGAAGAGAGCAGTTGCTTTCTGTTTCTGGAGGGAATGCACACGTACGACTGCATGCCTTAAATAATTTGAGTCTTTCTAAGATCTTTGAGTAATGGATTCAAATCCTGTGCTTACATAAAAGATGCAACCAGATCTTTCATATTTTCTTTCCTGAGCTACCAAATTTAATGTTTTTTCTTCCTCTTTTTGGATTCGAATAAGAAAATAAAATAGTTAGTTTAATATAATCTAGACAGAAGAGCAAGAAAAAGCAGAGCAAGAAGAAGAACAAGAACGAGTCCTGGACAATGGAGTCGTTAAACGCGCGTTCCATCCTTTTAGTGCTGCTGCGTACAGCGTCTTCATGAGCGCTTACACAGGTGGACTCGACACCTTTGCCTTTATAGGTTTGTCTTCAAAGCCTCTACTGCTCTACATTTCTACTCCAAACTAACATATCAATGCGAGTGGTTACCGGATACTTCGTCGCTGAACTCCTCCGTCGCATCCATCAATAACTTCGTCACGCACAAAATCTTCCCGGACTGGGGCTACGGTTGAGTGTGATAAAATTTGTTTTTTTGCTGATTAAAGATTCGGAACAGCAGTAGCAAATCCTCTGCATCTTTATCACGTCGTTTTACAGAATATTACAATGGATTTAATGTTTCCCCAATTTTCAGGTATTTATCAATCCAATTATTGAATATAGTATGTTGCAATTCTAGGGTTAATTAATTGTGTTGATTAATTACAAAATTAATCTTGTATTTTGTGTTTAATTTTCTTTCTATTGGTATCAGAGCCAATTAACTCTAATTGTGACTGCTGTTATGGTGTAATTTTCGGGATTTTATTTCATGAAATTTGGGGTTTTTTCGATTTTTACTACTTGTGTTTTGTGAAATCGGTTTTGCTGATGTCGATTGGTTTTGGTTTGGTGTCAAAGAATGCGGTAGGTTTATTAAATTTGCTGTTGTCTTTTAAAACCTCAAGAACCATGGAACCGAACCATTAACGTTTCCTTTCAGTTTTTCCGATTCTTTACAGTAGCTTTTTTGATAAAATTGATTGAGGGGTTTGATAGATCTTTAAATTCTGAATCTAATTATGCAAATTTCGTTCAAAACGGATCAAAAATGAAGAAGTTACAAACGTTTTTCTAAACCGGGTCGCGAACCGGGTCGGGCGAGGAAGATGAAGCCCGACCCGGCTGACCCTCGCCCACGCGCACTGGTGGCGCGTGTTTGCGCGTGCTGCTTCCTCCAGTAGCCATTTTTTCCCAAATTTTTTCCTACATGCTCCACTTGCCCATTAATATTTTATGGTAATTTTTCTGAAATTTTTGGAATGCTAGAATTTTTATTTGATTTTTTCTGAAATTTAAAATTAATAAAAATATACTGTACTCTCTGAATTTTTCATTGAAAATTTTTGTACTTATTCCTAGTATTATTTGGGCTTGTGGAGTCTTGTGTACTCTCAGAGTTATATAGTTGTGCACCAAAATTAATTTTGGATGTCGTTTATGCATATAATGTTAAATTATATGATTACTATGGTTATTTTTGCAATTATGGTGCTAATTGAACCTATGGGAACAATCTTGGGGAATGTTATTGAACTCTTGTCATTCATTTTGTGTAATTGTGAGCTCGCCTATCGTGAGACCAATTATTACAAATTGATGTTGTGATGTTGTTATTGGGCATACATTAGATGCTATGTTAATGATGCACTTACCCTATCGGTTTGTCTTTATCAA
>JANIJH010000008.1:3740882-3762528 GCA_024520975.1 Erythroxylum areolatum
CAGTAAACTAGTAAAGTATACAGTACAGTTGCATAATATATCAATATGGACTATTTTGCAATTTTTAAAAAGTTTAGAGACTATTTTATAAATTTAAAAAATATCCCGAAACGGTACCCGGTATCGACCGATACCGGTATAGTTCCATTCCAGAGCTCAATCTGATACCAAAGCTGGTACGGTATTCATAACATTGATCTGAACGGGTTTTTAGGTTGGTGGAGAGCAAAGGAGATCTTCCAAGGCCTAGATGCATTAGGTGTCTGTGAAGGGAGACCGATACCGGTATAGTTCCATTCCAGAGCTCAATCTGATACCAAAGTTGGTACGGTATTCATAACATTGATCTGAACGGGTTTTTAGGTTGGTGGAGAGCAAAGGAGATCTTCCAAGGCCTAGATGCATTAGGTGTCTGTGAAGGGAGTATTGAGTTTCAAAGTGGCTGTTCAAGTAATAAACGTGCAGCGTAGTATTCAAGGAGCTGCGATATAAGAACTGAGAAGTACAATTTCTTTTGATGCGTTGATAAGTTTGAATAGTGCTTGGAAATACAAAAGAGAAGAGCGTGTCTGTAAGATCTTTGAATAATGGATTCAAATCCGGTTTTATTAAGAAGGAGCTATCGGTGAACTTGTGCAAGTAATGCTCTTTCCATTTGTCAGTGACCCAGAAAACTAGAAGTAAGTTCCTTTCTAACGTTGGGCTCGAGTTGGGGGAAGGAATCCCTCCAATATAGGATCAATTGGATATTTGCTGAATTCCAATCAGATGTTGTCAAATGGGGGTACTGAATCATCAAATGATTCCAAGACTCGAGCTTCGGCGAGCCGTGGATTACCTTTTTGCACGCGGCCCCGCGACTCATGAAATCTACACACAACTCCTGCTCCAGTGCTTTCGAGCCAACGATGTGGAACAAGCCAAGAGATTGCAGTCTCACATGGACCTTCACTTGTATCATGCCAACGACACCTTCCTTCACAATCGCCTACTCCATTTGTACGCCAAATCAGGAAGTGTTTGTCTCGCTCGAGACCTGTTCGAGAAAATGCCCCGTAGAGATATTTTTTCCTGGAATGCGATGCTTTCCCTGTATGCGAAATCTGGGTCGATGGAGGATTTGCGGGCTGTCTTTCACGACATGCCTGTTCGTGATTCAGTGTCGTATAATACAGTAATTTCTGGTTTTGCTGGGAATGGATGTGCTAGTGAGGCATTTGGAGCTTATGCGGGAATGCAAAATGAAGGGCTTCAGCCTACAGAATATACGATTGTGAGTGTTCTGAATGCTTGCGCCCGGGTGTTGGATTTAAGAAGAGGAAAGCAGATTCACGGTAGGATTGTTTCAAGTGATATGAAATGCAATGTCTTCATTTGGAATGCTTTGGTTGATATGTACGCCAAGGGTGGAGAGATTGATCAAGCTAGAAGGTTGTTCGATAGAATGTCGAATAAGAATGTGATATCATGGAATTCGATTATTTCTGGGTACTTGAAAAATGGCAGACCTGAGAAATGTATTGACTTGTTTGATGAAATGACAGCATCAGGGTTGAAGTGCGATCAATTTACAGTTGCAAATATTCTTAGTGCATATTTTCAGAGTGGATATGTTGATGAAGCAAAAAAAATATTTGATGAGATTAGAGAGAAGGATAAGGTTTGTTGGACAACCATGATAGTCGGCTATGCTCAGAATGGAATGGAAGAGGAGTCTTTGCTGTTGTTTTGCAAGATGCTGTTGGAGAATGTCAGACCAGATAAATATACCATCTCAAGTGTGATTAGTTCTTGTGCCAAATTAGCTTCTTTATGTAATGGTCAAGGGCTTCATGGGAAAGCACTTCTTATGGGAGTGGATGATGATTTATTGGTATCCAGTGCCCTTGTCGATATGTATTGCAAATGTGGATTCACTACTGATGCTTGGATTATATTTAGCATGATGCCAACTAAAAATGAGGTTTCTTGGAATTCAATGATTTGTGGTTATGCACAAAATGGACAAGAATTTTCAGCCTTGGCCCTTTTTGAGAAGATGTTGGAAGAAAAATTGAAACCGGATAATGTTACCTACACTGGTTTGCTCTCTGCTTGCGTTCATATTGGGTTGGTTGAAGAAGGCAAGAGGTACTTTGATTCAATGACTCAACTGCATGGACTGACACCGACTTTGGATCATTATGCATGCATGATTAATCTTCTTGGGCGGTCAGGATGTATGGAGAGGGCAATTGACCTAATTAGTAGTATGTCACAAAAACCAAATTGTTTAATTTGGTCCACTGTTTTATCTGTTTGTGCTATGAAAGGTGACCTTAAACATGGTGAGGTTGCAGCTTGGCATCTATTTGAGTTGGAGCCACAAAATGCAGTGCCTTACGTCATGCTGTCCAATATGTATGCTGCCAGGGGAAGATGGAAGGATGTTGCATCTGTTAGGTCTCTAATGAAGACTAGGAATGTCAAAAAGTTAGCTGCTTATAGTTGGATTGACGTTGACAATCAAGTCCACAAGTTTGTGGCAGATGATCGAACTCATCCAGATACCGGTTTGATTTATAAGAAACTTGGTGAATTGATAGAAAAACTGCAGGAAGCTGGTTTTATTCCTAATACAAACTTGGTCCTTCATGATGTCGGGGAGGAGGAGAAATTGGAATCCATCTGTTACCATAGTGAAAAACTTGCTCTTGCATTTGGGCTGATTAGAAAACCTAATCCAGTAACACCCATAAGGATTATAAAGAACATTCGTGTCTGCAAAGACTGCCATTTGTTTATGAAGTTTGCATCCAAAATTATAGAAAGAACAATCATCGTAAGAGATTCAAACAGATTTCATCATTTTGCCAAGGGTAAGTGCTCTTGCAATGACTACTGGTGATGTGAAAACACTAAACAGCTAAGACTTTCAGGTTTAGGATGATGCAACAGAGATTATTCTGTGTAACTTTCCACTACCAGTGGATCTTATTATGACCTTTTTGAGACATTGAAAATACATCCATGATTTGTCGGTACAGAGACTCGAAGGGATTGAAACAGAACGTGAACATACTTTTGACCTCCTGAACCTGAAGTGTTTATTGTGATATTATTTTGTACAGAAGCATGATACAGATACAGGAAGAAATAATTGGAATGATGATAAGCAAGGCAATAAAGAAAGAAAAGCTTCAATTGGGTTTGGACTTGAACTCCATTATGGGCTAGAGTAGCAAAAGTTGTTTCAAAATTTTTGGTTCTGCTCATCAAAAAGAATTTTGGTTCTTTTCATAAAATATTGTTTTGCACTTAGATTTCTTAATCTATATTTATGTAATATAAAATGTTATACGGATGATAGGAAAGACTATAGAGATTGTATTATTTGTGTATGTAAGAGAGACAAATATCTAAGCCTAAACAATCCCTCACAATTCAAAAATATACCCTCCTCCTCTTCCAGTTCAACTATATTCCTCCTTATATATTCACTCTCTTTAATTATATATTCCTCCTTATATATTCACTCTCTTTAATTACCTATAACAAACTCATAACAAACCTACATGGAAGATTCTCCCTTTCCCAGCTTGCTTTTACGAACGTAAATTTTAATAGACTTAGGTTGCTTAGGTAACATGGGCTGATCACTAGGAGAAGTGCTAACATTGCTAGCTACAGATCAATAAATTCACTTTTCTTTTCTAGGGCAAATGTACTGCAGAATTTGATCTTGATCCAGCCTGGTGAGATTCCATGATCAATCCCATTAGGTCTGTAGCAATAAATTCCAACTCCATTTATTTCTCTGTACTTCAATGTTCAACTCCATGCTCATCTACTCGATCGAGTATTTAAACGTAAGGTACTCTCATTTATTTTTCTGCTCTCTTATAGGGTGCTTTGAAGGCCATTGACAAGTGTAAAAAATGTGGGATGGTTCATTAATAGGAACCCAGTAACTGTGAGCTTTAATGCCACCGATTAAATTATCTTCCAACATTAGGTATTGGTCTTTTCAGTTTCTCATATGCACAAGAGCAGAGATTGCACCATAAAAGAAACCACAAGTGTCCTAAACTATATGGTTGATCTATAAAATTATTGCAATTCAAGTACCCTTTTGGTACGGACAGGCTTCTTCTTTTTCACTCAGCAGAATTGCATCATTGTTTTGTGACAGATACTAAATGTCTGTTTGCTATGTAGTTTAATGTTCTGCTTCTACAATCAACTGACACTCTTTCGGCTTGTGATGATCCCATTCGGAACTGTACCTTCGGCTTTTGTGAGTATGGTGACGCTGCTTTAAGAGGTTGTACTATTTTAACTAAGAAGGGTAATTTGGGTACAGTAGAAGACTCTTTTGCAGGTTCACTTGTACTACTTTTGCAAAATTTGTTATGATATTAAAAATATTTGTCAAGTTGAATTATCTTAATATAAATAAAATATGTGAGAAATTCTGATAAAAATATAGTAACTTGTTAATACTACAAAGTATGTTTAATTATTTTCTGTAAATTTAAGACAATACTTGGGCCGGTATTGGTTTCAAACATGTATGGAGTATGGGCTTGAAAAAACCTCTCTAAGTTGCATGACCTGACCTGTCCCCTCTGGGTTCTCTGTCAATCTCTGTCAAGGATGAGAGGATGGTCCAGTCCCGTCCAACGCTGAGCAAACACCTCTTGTTTGCAGAAACAAGTCGTTTGGGAAGATGGGTTCCTAAGAGCCAGGACTCAGGAGTACGATGAGATTGAAGAACCCCATTCCCATGTGATGATCGAGCCCACATTTGGTAAGATGTGGACGGGCTTTTAACTCAAGACAGTGAGACTCTTTTAACTTTTCCTTTGTCATGCTTCTAAGATTCCCTTCTGATTAGAGGCCGTATCAGTATTGCCTATGAGTTTGTGACTCGTGAGACCATTTCAACAATTAGGTTATCGTCTGTTTCGCCACCATTACACTCTTGAGATAGAATATGGATTGTCTTTTAACTCAAGACACTGAAGACTCTTAACTTTTCCTTTGTCATGCTTCTAATATTCCCTCTCGATTAAAGGCTGTATTGCCCATGAGTTTGTGACTTGCGAGACCCGTTCAACGACTAGGTCCTCCTCTGTTTCATCACAATTACATTCCTGAGGTCGAAACTTAGACTATGATATGATGTTTTGAGTTATTATATAGTTCTAATTGTTTGGATGCATATTTAGAACCAATCGCACGACTTCTTTAATTTGTCTCATTCTCCAAAAACCTCTAAAATATCAAAATTTAAAGATAACATATAATGCAAGCTGTTTAATTGAATTTTGATATGTCACCTAGCTAGAATGCCACTAATTGAGGTAGCATATGGTGCTTTAAATCCTTTGCAAGAGAACAAGCCTACATTTCCCCATACATATAACACCAAATAATTGCTTTTTAAGTCTAGCTAAAAGCGAAAAAGGTATGAATCATTGCTAAAAAGGCACTCGTAAAAGAACAACATAAATTATTAAAATTTTATATACAATGTGAGCCTCCACCGTTGATCTGGGGTTCCTACTACCTACATAATACACACACACATACACTCGCGACACATTCGGCCTCTTTCACTGTTCAGTCGTAGCAATCATCAAATCCCTACAAAAGAACCCCAAGGATTTACTTTCAAGGCAAAAAAAGGCTGAATTGTACAATAATACAAGTGGTACCCCACACGTGTGGCTCGCGCAATTCCCACGTGGGGAGTCAATCTTTTTCCAGCGACAAAACATGTCGGGGGAGGAGATTCTGTAGACACCTAAAATCCGTCGAGGTGGAAAGCCTCACCGCACCGCCCCACTTTCCGCCTTCTCTCATTTCTTGATCAGACTCAGACGGTCCAAGTCCAGTGTCACGTTTTCGCAATTGTGCCTCCGCTTTTATGGTGGCTCGATCGCCATTATTATTGATGTTATTACGGATTGTTAGGTCTCTTAATTAGAGGTCGGCTACATTCCTAGAATGTTTCTGTCGACAATATTTTTGTCTTTTGCAATAATTTTGTTTCGGGTTATGAAATTTTGGGTTGAGGCAGGGGCGATGATGGAGCACCATGGTTGGTTAGTCAAACCTCCATGCCACAACTTCAGCACCTGAACCCGGAGTATGAACTTCAATTTGATCACTAGGTCTGCTGGATCCGATCATTAACTCAGCATCATCAACTTCAGGTTCAGTTTTTGTGAGTGATTGAGAAGAGTGAAATCTGCAAGTATGTTATTTCATTTTTAAATCATTAATTACCAGCTTATATTTTATATATATAGATGCTGGAATCATATTTATAGTAACTTATTAATCTGATTTCAAGAACATCTTTAGCTATAACTATTATTTCGATTCCGGCAATGTTTAACTAGTTTTCCATCTTGAACTTGAGTACTTAACACAAATCAGTCCATGTATGCCGACTGTTGGTTTTAGATCTACTCATTTATTTCATTTTCAAAACTAGAGAATCAAATGTCAAAAGGTCTAATCCTTCCTTCGTGTCATTTTCATATTTGTCTGGGTTTACCAACTATGCAAAATCATATCGTTCGCGAACTAAATTCGACTTTTAACAACTTTTTGTACATTATCAACCTAAAATTCATCTCTTACTGTTAGATGAACATGTCCAATGCTACTTCAAAAATCAAAAAGAGAAAAGAAATATGACCCATCTTCTAAAAATTATGATGGCCAATCGCTATATCATCTCTGACACAGACTCCATATCTTTACATTAAGGGTATCTTGAAATCTATGGACAGATTAAGCCGTGTCCCTTGAAATGCGGCACATGAAATCGTACGTTGAAGATAGATCAAACATGTCCCTGGAAATGCAGGACAAGAAATCGTACGTTGAAGATACATTATATGTAGGCGTTGCACATGGACGTAGAAAATAACAAGAACTCCCATGTCCAGTATAGTTGACTGATCTAAAGCTTAAAAGGCTGAAGACACTGTGAAATTCTATGATTGACGAAAAAGTCTTACGACTCCTGTCAGACAAATCGCATATTGTCTGTCAGATTGGACCTACCGACTGCATTAATATTGTGCCATTCCCAGATTTAAAACAAGAAAATGTTACTTGGTCATCATTACCTAGACATATCCGGGATATTTCAGATATCATTACTGGGATTACCAGGGATGTTTCACAAATCATTAATGGGATTACGAGAAAAACCTGCACAAGCCCACCGAGAGTAACGGCATAAATCCATCAAAGCATGCATGCTTCGCTGTTTTCGTCTGGTAGCTTGATCGTGCATGTCCTTCCATTTCGTTTTAATTTCTTAATTTTATGTTGTTGTGATATGTCCTTCTCAAAGAAAAGATGGGTGAATGTAGAAACTCCTCTTCTTCTTTTTTTTACAAAGGAAGGAAAAACTAAAAAATCAATTACAAGCTAACTAGCTCATATTTTGGCTATACAATGCGCCTTGCTTATTCCGGTGAATTAATTCCAAAATTATTATCGGAATTTCTTGAAAAATATGTAATCTTGGACTGACTAGGGCTGTGATTAAGGCTAAATGATCCGCACACTAGTTCCTTTCACGATGAACATGCTAAAGTTGCGCCTCCCAAGCTCGTTGGAGTAGTCCTCGAGTACCTGTCACAAAAAATTGCTCATCAGATAAAGCTGTATTGGACGAAGACAATATGTTTATAACTTCGAGAGAGTTCACTTTGACGATGATTCGTCGATATCCTAGTGTCTAAGTTAGAGTGAGACTCGATTGGACTCTTCAAAGTTTCGACCAAACGAAATCAGAGTCAAACACACTTTTGTTTCGCCAATACCATAGAAAGTAGCAGGCTACTCCAAAGAGAGAAATCCAATCAAATTGCCTCACTTGGTGGGGCTTCGTAAGATTGGATTTCATCCACCGTACCTTATCTTGTAAGTAGAAGTCCGTATCCACTATCTCTGGGGGGAATTTTGCTCTGAAGCCTTTAACTCTCGGACAATCCCTAATGGCATGTAAGGTAGATTTTTCTTGTCTACAGTAGTGACACCTGTTGTCCGCAGCAATGTGACGGGTCACTCTTTGTTGATTGGTCATCAGTTTGCCTTTGTTCATTAACCAAAGGAAAGCCCTAATCCGCTAGGGTTCTTCCCATTTCCAAATTAAATCCCAGAGGCTACTATACTCAATAGTGATTCTCCCTTTGATTAATTCGTAAGCTGACATTACTATGAACCGTCTATGTGTTGTTTGTCCCCATTGGAGAGTATCTTCCGCTGTACTATCTGCAAACTGAGGAAGGGAGGTAATGCTGGAACAAGCTCCACTTTCAGGTGACGTAGAGGACGCTTTCGGGGATTAGGAAGGTCGTCACATAAATAAGTGGGCCCAGTCCTTTACCCAATTATCCATCCAGAATAGGATTCTCCGTCCATTTACTTGTTTCCATTTTAGTCCTTGGCGAACTACTTGCCAAGTCACAAACATTCCCTTCCAAATGTTTGAAACCTTGACCCTCTCTATTGTGTGAGGGATGTGGTGTGGGTCAATGTGATATTTAGCTCTTAAAATCTGAACCCATAAAACTTGGGGCTACGAAATCAATGCCTAACCCAACTTAGACAATAAGGCGTCGTTTAAAGAGCGAATTCGTTTAATACCCAAACCTTCACCTTTTTGGGCTAACACACTATTTTCCAGTTGGCTAGATGCATTTTCCTTTACTCACCTGTTGAGCCCTAAACAAACTATCACATGAGTCTCTCCAAGTCATCACAAAGCTGCCTCAGGAGTTGAACTGTTTGCATTGTATAAGTGGGTAGGGCTGCTATCACATACTGGGTTAAGGTAACCCTTCCTGCTAAAGACAGTACCCTTGCCCTCCATCCTGTAAGTTTCTGCTGTGCATTATCAAGGAGATGTTGGTACGTGTGTCTTGATGACTACTCATGTAACAATGGGACTCCTAGATATTTCCCCAAGTTGTTCGTACGAGATATATGCAATGCCTGACTAATTCTACGCTCGAGTGTTGGGGATATGTTCTTTGAGAAGAATATTCAAGTTTTGTCAATATTTACTTTCTGGCCAGAAAACTAACAAAACTTTTCCAGGGTTCTAGCGATAACATGGGTTTGAGAGTCCGTGGCTTCCGCAAAAAGGATTAGGTCATCTGCAAAGAAGAGATGAGATATCTAAGGCCTGGTAGGGCTCAGTTTTATCGATCTCCATATTCCTTGGTCCACTTTGCTCAGAATAAGTTGTTCTAATATTTCCATGCATAGGACAAAGAGGTAGGGCGAGAACGGGTCACCTTGCCTAATACCTCGTGAAGGACTAAACGGGTCAATCACTGTGCCTTGCCATGCAACTTGCAAAGTTACCGTCGTTACACATTTCATGATGACCGAGATTAAATTGTCTGAAATCCCGATGTCCGTTAAAGTATTCTAGGTAAAATCCCATCAGAGCCGATCATATGCTTTTTCAAGGTCCACCTTTATAGCCATAAATCCAGTCTTCCCCTTCTTCTTTCGCATCGAATGTATGACTTCCTGAGCGATGATAATATTGTCCGTTGTTTGTCTGCCCGGGATAAAGCTGCTTTGAGGTACTTGGACTGGCCAATCCATGTGATTTTTTAACCAATTGACAATAACTTTGGAAATTATTTTGCAAAGCATGTTGCAGAGGCTAATCGATCGGAATTGCACGATAGTCTGCGGGGAGGGAACTTTAGGGATCAGGACTAAAGTGGTTTGATTTAAATCATTTTCTCAACGTTCCAGCCTGAATACTTCTTTGACATACTCTATCACTTTTTGGCCCAACCTGTCCCCATTGTTTTTGAAAGAAAAAGGCATTAAACCCATCAACTCCAAGGGCTTTATTTAGGTTCATGTCAAACATCGCTGACTTAATTTCAGTGTCGTGGATTGGTTGGGTCAAAGCCTGCAGTCTGTCTATTGAGAGCGGAGGAAACACTCCTACAATTAGGTAGCATTGGACAGGCCCATCTTCCTGTGTATACAATGTAACGAAGAAATCCCTGGCTAACTTTCTCAGTTGTACCGAGTTAGAAATCAGAACCCCCTTGAGGATCCGTGAGTCGCTCTATCTGTAGTTTCTTTCATTTAGAGAGCATGAGAGTATGGTAGTATTTCGTATTCCTATCTCCCTTCAAGATCTAGTCGCATCAGGCTTTCTAATGCCAATATATTTACTCCTCACATAAAACTTGCATCAATTCCTTACTTAATTGTTCCTCCAAGACTAAGAGTGCGTCCAAATTGTCCTTTGTCATGGCCTTTCGGATTCTCTGAAATCTTGCTAACAGGCGTTTTTTCTGATGGAAAATATTATCAAAAGCTGATCTATTCCATTCCTTGAGTTGAAGGGAGAAAAGGGCTAACGATTTACTCATCGTCTCCTCAGTCGGTAACCAATGCTGCTCGACTACTTCCACAAACCTTGGGTGAGTTATCCAGGCATTCTGGAAACGAAAGGCTGGGGAACCAAGTACTCTAGGAGTGTTTTTGTGCAGATGAATCAGCATGGGTCGGTGATCCGGCCCAGGGAAGGGTAGGTGATGGTTCTTTGTTTAAGGAAATGATTGCAGCCAAGCCAACGAGCCAAAAACTTTGTCAAGTCTAGCTTGAACCAGTCCTCGACGCCACGTAAATTTGGAACCTATAAAACCCAGATCATGGAGACTACACTCATGCACCCAATCCTGAAACCTTTTGTTCACTACCAGCGTATACTTAGCTCCACCTCGTTTATCAGCGAGCTTCAATTTTCCATTGAAATCCCCACCTATGAGCTAGGGATTATGAGTATTACTTCCTACCCATTTCAAGATTGGCCAGAGGTAGGTTTGGGAAGTGGTTTGTAGGCTAGCATAGACCGCAGTAAACTCAAAAAATTAAGAAGCATAGTGGTTCTTTGTATGGATAAATTGGCGATGGGCTAGCACTATTTGGATATTGAAAGCTTCTTTCCAGAGAAGCCATATCCCTCCCAAGAAGCCCTCTGCCTCTACCTTAAAAGAATAATCAAAACCCAAACACCGATGATTTTTTGGGCCCTAGGCCCACTAATTTGGGTTTCCATCAAAAAGAGGATACCAGGATTAAAATTCCTAAGGTAATTACGAAGAATGGCATGGAGTTTCTGCCCTTCTGGCCCTTGGCAATTCCAAATTAAGATCGACATAAAGGAAAACAGGCTACTAAGGAGTTGTACCTCCAGTGGCGTCCTGGTTTCCTTCAGTCTGAGACTGTGTTGCATGCACTTCTTCGTAGTGCATTTGCTGGATTGGGTCTGGGATTCCCTCTCCGGTTACTATGTCTAGAGGGTCGATTTTAATATCCTCGTTGAGAGGCTCGATTTCCTTCTGGACCTCAACTCCATCTATTAATTGGAGTCTCTCTTCATCGATCAGTTCTCTGTCCCCTAGGAAGTGGCTATCACAGATCATTTCCGAGTGAGTAGCTATTTCAACAGCTATATTTTTTTCTCTGCTATTGGGCTATATTTGGATGTGTGGGACTGTAACTTGTTCCTATTCCTGGGGCCCATTGAGCCTAGAGCTTTCCCCTTTGGACTGTTGAGTTTGGCCTTTGGGCCCATTAGAGCTAGCCAACTGGGCTCGGTGGGGTTACTTTCCCTTACCCTTTAAATTAGCTAGGTCCAGGCAGGTTCTAAAGCCTCGCACAGTGTTGGTGTTTGGGGCTTCTGACGCTGTCTCTTCAAACGTTTCCAGGAGGTCTTGTTCTGTCAGGAGGGCGTATCTCGATCCTCTCCTCTGAAGGGGCTCGTGATTATTTCCCAGTCCTGTACGTTGCTTGGCTTGATCTGGACAGTTGGGAGATGCTATTGGTTTGCATTGAACCTTCATCCATGACCCATACCCGTTAGCAGATTTGACTGTTGCCTTCTCTATACCGTTACCTGTTGATGGGGAACCAGGAGCTGTTGCGACCGCTGCCTCCATCTCTAGTGATCCTCGTCTGTCTCCAAGTCGTTCTGGCTGTGCTGGTGGGTCTCGTTTTGTTTTTCTGCGGATAACCCGATGCTTCGTGTCCTATCTTGCCGCAGGAGTAACAGATGTGCGGCAGTCCTTCACACTCCACCCTCAGCATCTCTCCGTCGAGCTGCACAGTGGTCCGCAACAGTGAGGAGAGGTCAACGTTGACAGCAAGCCTGACATATTTTCCTCACTTCGTGTAGAGGGTGGTTTCATCTATACGTACTGTGATGCTCACAAGATCCCCCATAGCTTTTAGAATTCCAAGGTGATATCATGCTATAGGAAGGTCTGGGAATTGGATCCAGACGACGGTGTGGTGGAGCTAACTTTGGGTCGGAAAAAACGAGGGCATCCAACGCTGCACCAAAAATGCCTGGCCGTAAATGATCCAAGGTCCGTTGGTAAGGGCGTGGAGGTAGTCCTCCTCCATGAACCGTATCAGAAAAAACTCATGCTCCAAATCCACGATCTTGATGGGTCCTTTGGGTTTCCATAAATTCTTCAGTAGGTTTGCTAAGATCTAGAAGCCAATCCTCCGTCCCAGAAGCTTGATGACCACAGCTTGTATCCAAAGGTTGTTTAATTTCAGTTGAAATTTTGGGACAACGCTATACCGCCCCCATCCTCTCCCAGCAGTTGGCGTATATCTCCTTCTTCGGGTTTGATGGGGTCCTCTGAAGGCCAGGCTATGTCCTCGTCGACGTTGGCTTCGGACGTGTCCCTCATCAAGGCTGCGCTATAGGATTGCTTTGGCCATGGTGGTGTCTCGTCCTCACATTTCTTGGTACGTCCACATTTTGGAAGGTGGCCCTCCTGGTTGAGGGACACCATGGGAAGCACGACGTATGGAGATGATGATCAAACCAGTGGAAGAAACCAGAAGGGAAGCTCGCAAAATTTTCTTCACCTTTTCTCGCTTTAAAAATGTCTCTCGAGTCTATGAAAAGCTTTGATGCACTCGAAGTGGTTGGTAAGGACATTGACAAAGCTAGCTAATAGAGGCCTATGTGGGAGGTCCTTTAGTGTGGGAATAGCATGCCTTATTATCAAAGTTGAATATATACTTTTTTCGGGGTGATTCATCAGCCTTTAAATGATTTCTAATTCAAAAAGTTAAAAGTTTTGAGTCACAATAAAGATTAGAATTTTAATAAAGACAAATTAAAATTTGTAAAATTTGTTTAATCTAATTCATTATTTAATTTAAAATTACTATTTCGTCAAATAATTTATATAAAATACATAATTTACTGGATTATTACTCAAATTTAAAAGGTAAATTTCTTTGTTTAGTAATTGGACCACTCATACCTTACAAAGTAGATTATTGGTCAATCAAATAAGTGCATAATTATAAGTTAATGATAATATAGATGAGTATGCTCTCTTGAATGTAGTGAGTAAGAGATAACTTGAGGGTGACTAATATTGATGGTAGATTAAGAGAGACAAAACTTAAGTAGTTTGAACATGTAAAAAAGAGACATCTTGATATTCCAGTGAGAAAATACAAAATGATTGTACTTAAGGACTATAAGAGAAAAAAAAAAAAAGGAAGACCTAAGAAGAACTAGTGGAAGATGATTATAAATGATATGACTCTGTTAAAGCTTATCAAGAACTTGACCATCAATTGGAAACTTTAGCGAGGTCTTTCTCTTTTTTATATATCTTTTAAACATTTTCCTTCAATTCTTGTGTCTTGTATTTAGCTCAAACACTTTTATCTGTAATACTCCCCCTTTTAGTCAGTTTAAGTGTTTTTTTGCTTTTATTTATTCTTATTTCATTTTATCATTATTTTTACTAGTTATTTATTTATATTTGTAGGTCTGGTTTTCTTCAAATAGTTCTAAAAAACTTTTTTCTTTTTTTCTTTTCTCCTTCACCTCTAGATCAATTAGAAACTAGCTAGGATAAGGCTATGTACTTCTGAATCTCTCTAGACCTTACTACTCAGTGAAATTTCTACTAGAATGTTATTATTGTTATTTTTGGATATAACTTATAGATTATAATGTATATTTGATGATTCAATTAATGTTCATTTAAAAATTAGGTGTTATGATTTCTGTCAATATATAAAAAAAGAGTTGAATATCTTTTGCTTCATTTTAAAGCATGTAGAATTTTAGGACCTTTCTTAATTACTATCAAAGTCAGCAAGGACTAAAAATTGTGCTGAAGATTATTTTTTTCCATCGAATTGCTTATAAACATATATAGGTATATATACAAATTAATTGCTTAAATAAAAGACAAAATAATGTATATATATAACCTAATCTAGGGAAAATCATTCATATATATAAAGAAATAAAATAATATAGGGAAAAATCATTCTTTGTAATTATACACAGATAATATATGAAAACAATATCTTTGTGCTCTCCCTTAAGCTCATGGACAGTGCATAAGCTTGGATGTGAGATTGTCGAATGGTTACAAAAGTAGGCTTCTAGTGAAGATGTTGCAACTCAAAGATGAGAAGGTACGAATGTGGCATATAGCTTCCCTTCTTGGATCTTCTCCTACAGAAAATGACAATTAATCTCTAAATGTTTAGCATGCTTCTGAAAAACTGAATTTTTAGCAATATGGAGTGACACTTGATTAATATAATGCAACCGAGGTGGATACTTTAGGATGCCTAATTTATTTAACAATAGCTACAACTAGATGAGTTCACCCATAGTGTTAGCCATGACACGATTTTCTGCCTTAACAAATGAATAAGAAATAATGGTTTACTTCTTAATTCTCTAAGAAAGCAAACTAGTATCTAGTAAGGTGCACTAACAAGTAGTAGAATGTCTTGTTATTGGATAGGAGGCTCAATTAGTAATACAATAAGCTTGTAGTTGCAAATAATTATTTGTAGATAAGAGAATTATATTATTTAGTGCATTTTTAATGTAATGAACAACTCAAAGGTCAACTTACTAATGAGGTTCTTGAGGTGAAGGCATAAATTGAAAGAGCATATTTACTATATAGGTAACATTTGGATGAGTGACTGATGGTTGTTATCCATAAGTGTGGAAACGGGTTTGCTATCAAAGATTTATATGTTTGAGACTTAAAAAATGTCAATAGCATATTTCCTTTGATTTAGAAAAATTCTAGTAAAAGATCGTGCGAATTCAAGTCCTAGAAAATATTTCAATAGGCATAAATAAATGCATTACCAAGTAAGTTTTGAGAAGATTGGCAATAAGGCTATCATCTTCTATGACAAAAATATCATTAACATAAACAAACAAAATGGTTAATTATGATCTAAAACGATAAATAAATATGGAATAGTCTACTTTGGACTATGAAAAGAAATCTCTAAAAGAGCTGACAAAATAAGGTCAACCAAGTTTTGGATGCCTATTTTAGTCCATGAAAGATCTTATAGAGACGATAAATACATATATCCCCTTTCAACCAAAACTATAAACGCATTAGAAACATCAAGTTGATGATTGTCCCCATTTTTTGCAGTAACAACATTAAGAACAGTGAACACATTTACTAGTTTGGTGACAAGGGTAAAGACATTTGTAAAATCAAATCCTTCAATTTGGCATTATCTTTTTGCGACGAGACAGACCTTATAATCCTAAGTAATACCATCATGATTATAGTTGATGTGGTAAATTTACATCTAATAACACTTTTTACACGAAGGTAAAATTTTCACAGTCCAAGTTTGGTTAGTCTCAAGGGCCTTTATTTCATCCTCTATTACTTTTCTCCAATTTGGGTTATTATGAGCAACTTTAAAAGAGGTGGGTTCAACTTGCTTGGTGATATTATTGACAAAAGAGAGGCGGCTATTAGAATAAGAACTCAAGCAAAGGTAATTAGAGAAAGAGTATTGCGAACTTAAAGATGTTGATGAAGGTTGAATCAACATTATGTTGTAAACATAATCTACTAGATGTTTTTGTATGTAACTTATCTACAGGAGCGTCATTGGTTTTTCAAGTTAGTAGACTGGATAGTTGGCAAGCCATATTGGTGAGCTTTATGGTTTAGTGGTTTGAGTTTGAGTAAAAGGTATATTTGTTGGATGAGGTTAAGAGGCTGGGTGAAGTCAAGATCAAGTATCGACAAAGGTAAACTTTATGAGGTGTTGGACATTTTAAATAAAGTGGGATCATCATTAAATGCAAAAATAGTTTCATAAAAAATCACATGACAGTTGACAATGAATTATTATGCATCTAAGTTGCATAATCTATAAACTTTTTTTCCTTAAGGATAATCAAGAAAAACACATCATTTTACCTAATGATCATATTTGTTTGGATGATTGGGATTGGTAGATGCAAAACATAAACAACTAAAGGTGCATAAATGAGTAAAATTAGGACGACATTTATAAAGACCTCACAAAGGGTTTTATCTTTTAAAATTAGAATGGGAGTATGATTAATGAGGTAAGTGATTGTTAAAATGCAATCACCCTAAAATTTAAGAGGTAGACCCATTTAGAAATGTAAGGCATGAGCAATATTAAGTAGATGGAGATGCTTATGATCGAATACTCTAATTTTTGAGGAGTACTGTGAAAACTAAGTTAATGAAGAATACCAAATGTAAAAAAAAGTTCTTGAATTATTGATCAGTAAATTTAGTATCATTGTTTGATGTAAGAGTTTTAGCACACATATTAAAGTAGATTTTGACATAAGCTAAACAATAGATAAGTAAAGTGTGGGGAACTAGTTTGAGTTTCATCAAATATGTCTAAGTTACTCTTGAAAAATCATCAACCAAAGTTAAAGAATAATAATGTCCATTTCAAGCGGGTATGGAATATTTGAGCCAAACATCAACATGGATTAAAACAAAGTAAGAAATTGTAGAAGTAGACAAATCAGAAAAGATAATCAAGTTTGATTTAACGTATGAAAAATTTTGATAAAGGGCAAAGCATAAGTCGGAATAACCTAAAGTGTAAGCTAAAGATTTGAGAATGTTATATGAGGGATGTCTAAGCTGGGAGAGTCATGTGATGGAAAGAATTGCTAGTATACTAGTCACCTTTGAAGTGTTGGTGTAAAAATTTATGTAACCTTATTTATGGCCCCAAATTATCTCCTTCATCAAAAGGTCTTGAAAAAGATAATAATGAAGGTAAAATGTAACATTGAAATTTAAGGCTTTGGTTATTTTTCAAAATGAAAGAAATTGAAGCAAATGTTTGAACAAATAAGACTTGAATAAAGTGAGATGGGGTGAGCATGCGCATTCTCTTTCCTTGTAGTGGGAATGACAACTCAATTTGGTACAAAAATTGAAGATATGGAAATGGGCAATATATATGCTTCAATAAACAAAGAAGAATTATTAGAGATATGGTCAGTTGCTCTTATATCAATAACTTGTTAGACAAATAAGGAGTAGAAGACAGTGCAAGATATTTATCGACAATTTTACGTTAGCTTCATTTACCTCCCAAAGAAGATGTAGCAATTCTTGAACAACATATGAAGATAATAGATCGACAATTTAGGTGGCAATCCAAGGGGTTATTATGGGTAAAGGAGAAGCATGTGTATTCCCTTTGTAGGGTAGGCAACATGAGATTGGTAAGAGCTACTAGATTCATTAGTAGGCTCAAGTTATCCTTCATAAGTGTTATGAATTTGGAGGGCTAAGTCTTAAGCAGACAAATAGTTGGGAGTAGCGTCGATGTGCTTCATCTTGGATCAATAAAGAATAAGCATAAGAAATAGGAACAAGTTCTATAGTAAGCAATAATTGACTCCTAGGTTGAGAGAAAGTACCATGCAAACTCATTAAAAATTACATGAGCATGTGTCACTCGAACTGGGTATTGTATTTATTTTGGGTTCACGGGGGCATTAGGGTGGAGGGTCTATGTGATTCAATCAATTCTAATATGTAACATCTCATTCCCATACTAAGGCTTAGAACCCCAAAATACGGTACAACATGTGAGATTAAGGAGAGATTTAGAAAAAAATGCATTTCATGCTCATGCATAATGTCAGCATACACGCACATGAATTTGAATTTTTGCACACATTAAAATAACAGTGCATGCATTCATTGACATATTCTGGGTATAATTGATTTATATATGTGACATGTGATTTTTATTGAGAATTGTGGTTTAATTGTATTGAAAATCAAATTAGAGTGTATTTGTTGATTTAGAATTTTAGGATAATTCCGAAATTGTTGAATATTATTGGACTAGGAAAAATGTCATTTGGTAAGTAAATTGATGAATGGAAAAATAGAAATGAGTTAAATGATATTGAAGAATTTTATAGATGACTTTAGAATTTGCGAGAAGATGTTATTGAAAATTTTAGAAATAATTAGAATAAAAAGATAGGAGTTATGGGACTAGTTCAATAAGAGCTAATTAGTTGGGAAACTAGTTAAAGTCCTAGAAATTGGACAAGTGTCCAAGTTTTAACCCATATTTCTCTTAATTTTGAAAAACAAGTTACTGTTCTTATCTTACATCTTCTTCTTCATAGCTTTCTTCCTCACAAAGTTTTTGATCAAAACTCCACCAAAGAAAAACCTTGTTTTCATCTACCTCTTGTTACTCCCAACTTGATATCTCTTTCATTTTCCCCAACAAAACCTAAAATAATCCACCCTCACGATGATGTACATGGATGCATGAAGAGTTTGGGCTTCTTGAGGTTTTGGAGTTTTATCAAGTAAGTATCTTGTTAATCCTTTATAGTTGTTGGTTTATGAAGGAAAAATGGTAATTTAGTTGTCATTAAATGATCGTGTGAATATGGACATTTTTATGTATACCGTGGGTATAGGATGAGATATGAAAATTTTCGATGTGTTGATTTTGAATAATTGATGATCAAAATGTTACGAGGTAGTGTTAAAATGATTTTAGAGTTGAAAGATCCAAGAAAACATGTATAAATAAGAGTATAAAATTTTTGAAGAAAACATAAGTAAATGCTCTGTTTCTGTTGATGTCTTCACTGTTATATGTGAGCAATTTTTTTTGTGTTTTTAGAGGTGTTTTAAAATGGGTTTAGAGTTAAGGAAGAGGTGTAAGATTATGTTCTGATATGGGAAAGTGATTTAAAATAAAAGTTTGAGAAGAAAAATGAAGAATGTGTAGGGAATACACATGTAGAAAAATTAAAGTGAAAATGTAGAAAATGATAGTGAAGAAAGTGCAGAAAAATGGTGAAATGCGTGAATGATCTTTTTCTGTTTTTGATGATTTTGTTTAAGCATGGATTTTGGATTTTGTTTGGGAAAGCTTGGAGTTGAATGGAAGTTAGAGAAGAAAATAGAAAATGTACAGGAGATGGAAAATTGCAACAGTGGAAGGAAACGTAGAAAATGAGAAAGATGAGTTAGGAAATTTCTATTTTTAATGTTTTTGTGTTAATTTGGATTTTTGATTTATTTTTGAATGTTTGGAGCTAAATTGAAGTCAAAAATGGAGGTTGAAATAAGTTAGAAATGGTTTAAGTGAAAGAAAAGAAAAAGAAGAGAAGAAAAGAAAACAACAGTTTCGGAAGAAGGAAGAAGCACGATCATGCGAGAGAAACTGGAGAAGCATGATTGTGACTTCCCACTAGCGTCTGGAGTCTCACGATCGTGACTTTCCGCATGCAACAGAAAACTGCACAATCGTGACTTTATGGTTGAAGATAGTTCAAACATCCTTTGATCTTTTGGTTATATCTCCTTCTCCCAACCTCCAAATGACATGGGAATTGAACCATTGGACTTGAAACACTTGGCTCTACCTCTCCACCAAAAATCTGAGTTGTCTGAAATCATTTGGGAGAGAATGAGTGAAAAATTTAGGACTGGCTTGAGTGGGTGTGCACGGTCGTGTGTTAAGGTTGCACGGCCTTGACTTATTAGTTTACACGGGCGTGCATGAAGGTTGCATGCCCGTGACATGATTATGTTGGAATGCAGGGCCGTGCACTAATGATGCATGGTCGTGACTTATTTTGTTAAAGATCAAAACTCGAGAGCTTTTTGCTCACTGAACATCCTTCCTCATTTTGCCTATAACTTCTTCTTAAGTCATCCAAATAGAATGGATTTTAATTTAGAGTAAATTAAAGACATAGAGCTACAAATTTTTTGAAGAAATTGAGTTGTAATTCTAGCTCTAAAATTCCAGAATTTCTAATTGAAGGTTGAATACATAATACTGTTTTAGCTTATGAATATTCCAAAATATTTGGAGTATAACTTTCGCATTTCTGAACCAAATTGAATGATCTTGTTGTCATTAGAAACTTAAGACATAAAGGAGCAATTTTCTAGAAGAAAGTGTTCTCAAATCTCTCCATTTGCATTGTTTGAATGATTAAGAACAGTAGACCCGAAAGTCAGTTTTTGGAAAAATCTGAAATGATTCATTGGGTTATGAAATTAGATTCAAAGTGAGTATAAATGATACTTAGGTGAGTTTTGATGTTTGATTGATAATGTGACGAGAATAATGGAAAGATACTTAGGATTGTCATTGAGCATGCATTGTACTTATTCCATATGCACATTGATGCATAAAGGAATACTTATAATTATGCAATTACTAATATGTGTGCAACATGCGTATTGCATAATTTTAATGTGCAGGATAAGCGTCCATATTTTTTCAAATCTTGGAAGTAATTGTTAATCTGGAGCGTACTGTGAGTCGACCTAGATGGTCTCATTCACTATTTGTTATGTTTTAAATTTCTGCTTTGAATTTCTATTGAAATGAAATGTGATTGTTCTGATTCCAAATATTGAATGTCCGAGGAGTTTGATAAATGCATTAATAATAATAGAAGTGCTCCTTGTATGTTAATTTGACGAAATATGTGAAACAAAAATTGATTGTTAAATGCCGGACCGAGCTTCGGAGAGAAATGTGAATATGCATATAAATGAAAAAGTGATTCTTAACTTTAATGTTGAATTCCGGACTAACGTCTGATGACATGTGTAAAGTGAAATAAAGTAACTGATTGAAAAGATGTAAATGTGATGCATTTCATTTCATGAATGCATGAAAGATAAAGGCTGTTGTAACCAGAGTAGCTACCGAAAAAGAGCTTAAAACTTAGAATGTGAAAAAGAGCTTAAAGCTCAGAAAGTGTATAACAGCCAAAGACTTACTATGTAAAATGAGTTTGGTATCCCTAATAGATATGGGACAGTTATTAATGAGCCCGGTATCTACAATGGATACAGGACAATTATAGGCGCTCGGTCACAACAATAACAAATTGAAAGTGAGTCTCATAAGCATTACATATACATTTGAAGTGTATGATTTGAGCAGTTTGACTGATTTTCTAAATGTGAGATATGTTTCAAGCGAATGTGAAATATACGTAACTCAATATGATTATTAATAAAATGATGTGAATTACGTGAATATGTGAACTGTATGTGTTATGTGATAGAGTGAGTCATCGAGGATAGTCACTCACTGAGTTTGCAAAAATCACCTAAAATTTGTAATATTTTTCAGGCTCAGAAAAGTTACCCCGTTAGGCAAACGGAAGTATATGTAGCGCCCCCTTACCGTAGGGTACACATCGGGACGCCCGTAGGTCGCTCCGACACGTAACCCACGATAAAGG
>JANIJH010000008.1:3762628-3773615 GCA_024520975.1 Erythroxylum areolatum
TCCGAAAACCCTAAATCTTCTCCAACACCCACGATTTCCACTCTCAAACCTCAACACTCTTCATCTTCCACAAGAATTACTCTAAGCTTGCACAAGGAGAGGGAAACAACAAGAAATGATCGAAAGCTCACACCCACGGAAGAGATCGGAAGTCACCGAGGAAGAGAAAAGGAGATTTTGCCTTAGGTTGAAAAATGCCCAAATTTAAACCTAGATATATATATATAAAGATTCAAAAGATATAAGTCTCCAAATCTTCAAATTTCAGTCTCTAAATTCCAATGGCTCAACATTTTTATTCCTAACAGCATAAGTCTAATTTTCTATTGCCATTGGACAATTATTTCGGTACCAAACGGTCAATCGGTCTGTCACTCAAAAATTTCCGGTCCGGGCATTTTCTTCCGAATTTTCAGAAAATTTCCTATAGGCCACTATCAACTACCAATAACTCTTAAACCATTCCAAATCAATTATTCAAACCCAATTATTCCTAATTTCTCAATCGAATCACAGTCCAGTCAATTCATACTCACAATTAAATGCCGGAAAAGCCATGAATGCAAGTACCTATAAATGCATGTGCAATTAACTCAATCCTCTATAATTAGAGGCCAAAGAATGCTCAAATCAATATATGCAATGAAACCTATCAGTCCGTCCCGAATTACCAAAATGACCTTCCTATCAGTAATGGGATGTTACAGTATAGCTACTACATTCAATTAAGAGATAGAGGTTATGATCAGTTCACGTCTGCATTTGTATTTCTTTATTTTATATCAATTGAGTCTTCCGAAATTTTGTATCATATGTATATGAATATTTCTGCTTTGTAATAACTTTCCAAATTGGAAAAGGTTTGTAAGTGTTTTTATCTGTAATGGGCCCAAGGGGCTACTGATTTGTGAAACGATTGTAAACCTTGTGATTGAAAAAGTTTATGAATAAAATGGTCCCAATTGATTATTGATTTTCGCATACGCTTGTGCTATTTTTGAAAATTTTGTACTGAGTTTCAAATGTTTGGCTATTTTAGTATGCCACCCTTGTGAGGTAAGCACTAGAACATCACTCAGGATGTTGGGTACGTGTCTTGTGATAGTGGCATGCTACATAATATCTTCAAAACTTATTATAATAAGTTACAATGGAATCATCATATTAGCACAACATTACAATATAACATTCAAGCTTATAAATGTGAGGATTGTTGATAGTAAAAAAAACGATATCAAATCAATCCCCACAGTAGCAACATCTTTAGGATAGTGAACTGCATGAGCAAGGGA
This sequence comes from Erythroxylum areolatum, assembly GCA_024520975.1. Taxonomy (NCBI): domain Eukaryota; kingdom Viridiplantae; phylum Streptophyta; class Magnoliopsida; order Malpighiales; family Erythroxylaceae; genus Erythroxylum; species Erythroxylum areolatum. Next base: position 3,763,921 of record JANIJH010000008.1, read on the forward strand.
ATGATAGATAGATTATAGGATCCAGTACATAAGAATCTTGTTGACATGATGTTAAGCATAATTAGAATGATTCGATTCGAAAAGATTATCATCACCAAAACCATTTTTTAAAAACTTTTGAGCACCATTGTTATGGTAAGAGTCTATGGATTATAATCATCTATGTCAATTTGCACATTACTTCACATTAATACTATTCGATGGTATAGATAGTATGGGCTCTCTATATCAAAGGTAATGAAGGACATAATAGAGGTTATGGAGGTAGAGGAGGTGGCTTTGGTGGACATAGTGGGAATGATTATTCTTTCTGTTGATTTACTAATAAATATATACAAGTATGTATACAAATTAATTGCTAAAATAATGGAGAAAAAAATTTCATATATATCATATCTGAGAAGATAGTATGATCTAAGTAATAATCAACATCTATAATTATTTATAAAGAACATATGAAAATAATATCTTTATAGAAGGAATAGCTCTGTCATACGTGAGAGGCTTAAGGCCTTTGTTGCAATATCAATTACTCTAATACTAATTATTATGAAAAAAGTAATATAGAAGAAAATAAGGAAAAATAAACCAAAGAATTTACATAGTTCAATCAATTTATAAACCTATGTCCATGAGCAAAGAGACAAAGCTTTTTTATATTGATAGAAAGACGATACAAGAAGGACAGATAACATTAATCTTACACAATGTCTCAAAAGTTCTCTCTAAAGGTTCTCACCAAGGTCTTTTAAGGTCTTAACTTACAAAACTCTCGTCATATTATGCATAGACTAGAGTTATCTATAAGAAGTCTAATTATAGTAAAAACTTTATTTTATCATAAGCCTAAGATCATTGAAATTATATTTCACCAAAATTCAAAGCATGTCTCACAATTTCTCATGCTAACTTGAATTCTCCAACTTCTAGTCAAGAAACACTCCCTATTAAATCTCCAAGGGTTTTAAGCTACGTGAGTATTCACCAAGTTCTAGCTATACTTTAACTTTTTAAAGAAAATCACTTTATCAACATATCAGCTACATCTTCAAAGTGTAAATATTTTTCAGTAAAATCTATCTGAATGTAGTAAATTTCCCGATCTTATGAAACCTTACATCCTTCATCATATTGTCCGCTCATCTATCTTTATCCTTACTTTCTGTAGTCCTTTGAACGTTATTTTCATTCATACTATTGATGGTCAAACCATATGCGATCGAGTTTTTCCAACCATGTCTCTTTGGCTGTCTGATGGTCCTTCTGACTCTATCTTTGGCTTTACAGGATTGATGCTTTCTTTTTTATACCATTTTATCTCCTAAGCTAAAATCCCTTAACATTTATTCAAAACTATTCTATTACCATTTATAAACTAGTACTACTCACTGTTGAATATGGTACTTACTTTTCATATGTTTTTCCTAATATATGTTGCTTATTAAATACTATATTATTGAAGGTTACACTAAACTTTTTACTAAGTGTATGACACTTATAAAAGTCTACATTTATGTGTCTATTATCCTTCAATAAGTCCCCATTATGTTTGTCATCCTTCAATAAGCTCCCATTATAAAATTATGCCATCTTTCACTTAATTCACTGGATGTTTTATACCAATATACTATCTTTCTTCTTTGAAGATTGAGACATAGCCATCGATCATATTATTGTCTTTATTATTAAGATATAGAAAACATGTTGTAATTTTTCTTTCATTATAGTCAATACACTCTTTATCACCTTAAGATGTCTATCATCACTAAAAAACTTATACCGTTGACTACTAAGGAGTACCATAAAAATCAAATTCTTTTAAAACTTAAGAACAATAGAAATCCAATTTTTAGAAAATTCCATTAGGCATCTTAATCTGCTCTGAACCACTTTCTTTAACATGTTCTCCATCATTACTTAATCTAACAATACCATTCCATTTTTTAAAAGAATAGAACTAGTCCTTATTGAAAATCATATTATAAGTGACACTTGTGTCTATCACTTATTCTTTTGTTGAATTAGAATTACTTACCATTAAAACATCATGACGTCTTCCGTTGAACTTTCATAGAGTATAATAACACTTGTTTTTTCATCTATTTCTCTTTTCGTGTTTCAATTCTTTTGACGTTGATAATCTCTCTTAAAGTGCTCTTTAAGACAATTAAAACATCAAACAAAATTAGCTTTCAATCTTAATTGTGACTCACATTAGTTTTTAGTACCCTTTTTATTGTTCTTTCCTTTGATAACAACCAGAAGCATAATTGATCCACCTTTGTATGCGCCAGGTACCTTTTTCTCCAATTCTTCAATTCTTTGGATTGTAAGATATCCTTTATATCATTGGAAAAAATAGTTTCTTTACCATATGACATGGTATCAATAAAATTTTGTTATGAATTAGGCAAGGAAAACATTATATTTTGATCCTCATACTTATTTTTAATTCCAACACCTTGTAAATCTATGATGCTTCAATTAAAATTGTCAATGTGATCTTTTTCTCGTATACTTTTTGAATCCTCAAAGTATATAAATGCTACTTTTGATATAAATGATACATACGTGATATATTCTTATTCTTATTTTTAAGTTGTATTTATAACAAAGTTGTAACCATTTCATCAACTACCTCTGAAAGGACCTCATCATTCAAACTTAACAATATTGCATTGTGCAACTTTACCAGAATCTCTTCTTTCTTCAATGCACCTAAATTTGTTGATAGTTTTCTTCTGTTTCCAATGCTACTTCACATCCTTGATGAATAAGAACTACTTTTGTCTTTACCTTTTATGGAATGAAATTATTCGATCCATTGAACTTCTCAATTTTAAACTTTGTATAAGTACATCTTGATAGCAAACCTTACTTTCACATAGACAAATTAAGTTCTGACACCGTTGTTATGATATCAATTGTTGCAAAAAATTAAAGTAACATACGTAAAAACAAGGAAATAAAGACACAAGAATTACGTGATTTGACCAATTTATATGTCTCAAGTCCGCAGATAAAGAGTCATAATTCTTTTATTATTGTCAAAAAAAAAAAAACTAGAAGAATAGATGACAACAACATAACACAACATCTTAAAAGTTTTCCTCAAAGGTTCTCAATAAGGTCTTGATGTTCAAAGCTTTGTTAAATTGTTTACATGCTAGGGTTACCTATAAAAAGTATAGTTACACTGAAATTTTATTTTATCATAAATTTAAGGTCACTGGAATTTTATTTAACCCAAATTCAAAGTATATCTTAGACTTTCTGCTGCAAAATTGCAAGGTTTTGTGGTTCCAACTTATGAATTTTGGTGAACTACAAAACTGCTGATAAACCTGAAATAATTCAGCCGGAAGGAGTTAACTAGACTTTTGTATAATTATAAAAAAATCTAAGCTAGAAAACGTAATACAGAAAGTTGAGGAAATTCATGATCGCGAGCCTATTCGATACAAAATGTTACGGTGCTAACAAGGTCTGAATCAAAATCTAACGAAGTCCAGTCTTTCTGGAGGCTTCTTCAAAAGACAGCTCATCTCTCGGTAAGTTCCCTCTTTTTGTAAAAGAAGAAAAAAAGTTATATATATAACTTTTTTAAGTAAAAAGAAAAAAAAACAAGCCTGCTTTATATCTTAGAATCTAGTTGACGACCGCGAAATCTTTGTAAGGTCTTTGATAATCCCATGAGTGGGACAAAAGCGGGACCCACAGAGACATTTTACATATAAGTGGGACCATGGCCACCAACAGCCGACGATCTTGCATTTCCGGAAGGAAGACGCGTCGAAATTCAATTCAATCAAGATCAAGCACTGAAACAGCTGCACATGAAAGTCGCAGTGACCATAGCATGCCGACAGTCGCTGTTCACTGGTCAGTATTTTCCGCCTTGGCAGGGTTTTGGTGACTTTATCGATGACTGTGACAGTCACCTGCCTTCAACTTCAACCCTGGTCTCCGGTTCCTCCTCCGCGCTGTCTTGTGATCACGTGCTACCCTCACGTGTTCTGCGAAAACAAAATGATAAATGCACCCCAAGCTTTACCTGAAAAAGGTGATTCAATTTACTTCTTTCCACAACACTCCGTAAAACTCCACCAATAAAATGCGGTCATCAGGGTCAATAAATCAGAAAAAGATCTTTGGTTGCTTTATGAAAATTGCGTTAGAATAGATTATTGAGGGTAAAAGGTCGACATGAACTAAATTTTATTTGAATTTGAAACATTTTTATTGGCACCATTAAACTATAATTATATTATCGAAACTAGCCTATATTTAGTTGGACTTATAATATTAAAACTTTTATTAGTAAAGCTTGTTTTTAGAGCTTTTTTAAAAATTTTGTTAATTAAAAAAAAAGTTTTTTAAAAAAAATCTTTATATAATAAATTGTTTGACAACATAAAAATAAAAATCACTTTTAATTTTAACTATATTTTATTTTGCAGTAAAAGTAGTTATGCATATAAATATTATTTAAAATATATATGCAAAGTACAATATATTTATTATTATATAATTTTAAATCATATAAAATATAAATAAAAATATATCTAACCAAATATTTTATTTAGATTATAACATAAGTAAAACTAATATAAAAAATAAATATTAAAACATATAAAAAACCAAATAATATTATATAACTCTCAAAATAAACATGAATATGAGTTTGTGGGTATTATGAAAATTATGTGTAAAACATAAAGATAAAAAAGACTAAAAAAAATAAACTCGTTAATTGATATGAAAAAGTACTTATTGATCTTTTAAAAGCTCATATAAATAGGTACTTAATGTAATTAAGAGTTTGAACAGCTTCTTTATTAATTAAGGATAAGGTTGTATATTATTAAACATTTTTAAATTTCGTGCCTCAGCAAAATTATTATTGAGTGTTAATGTTATTATCATAATGTACTAAAAGTTTAAGAGTGTATTTAACATTAGAATGTGCTTTTATATTTAACTTTTTCAATTTTCCTACTTCTTCCTCTTTTTCTTCTTGAATTTTTTTTCGAATGCCCATAATTTTCTTGCAATTAGATAAATTAGATAAACTGTAATAGCTGTTCTTCCCATTGTCACTTGTGGAGACGATCATCAGGTTTGGGATTGCTGAAATATTGAAAGTACTTACTGATGATTGCATGCATTTCTTTACACGGCTACGAGCACTGTAGTCATGTCATTTAAATGAGACTCAGATCATGAAAATTGTATTAGAGATTGGAACCGCACATGACAGTGCTTCTGATCAAAGTGAAAAAGAGAAAAGGAAAGGTGCTCCTTTTGCCCCAATATTAACTTGTGGCAATGCGTCAATATGTATCCGAATTGATGATGGCTTCTTTTATTTTTGGAGCTTTCCAATCTCGTGCAGCACGTTTGCCCCTACTCTATCTCAAACACTACAAAGTTTTTTCTACTATTGACTCTGTAGAACAACCAATCATCGCACTGATCCAATGGACGTGAAGAACCTAAAAGACGTCAAGAATTGGCTAATCGGAGACAGCCTTCCCATCTAATTCAAGCTTTTAATGATTAAAAGCCAACGCGGCAAGGGCTTACAGGATATCACGTTGAAATTCTTTCCATCAAAACCCTGTTTGATCCTTTCCATTACATCCCCTATTTGGAAACAGAGAAATATTTTTACTTTCAAGTCTCAATGATCACGCAAATTTTCACAGTGCGATTCTCATCTCATAATTGGTTTCTCCATCGGCCACCCGATAAACGACAAGTTGACACTTAAGTGGTAACGTTGGGTCATGGGTGGATGAATAGCCGTAAGGCTTTCTCGGTTCTGCCATTATTTACCTTCTGTCTGCAAAGTGCTTTGGTTAATCCTTACCATTCTATGGTGTGAAAATCTTTAGATTGATGTCAGAGATAGGTATGCTTATGCATGCTTACGTCTGCATACTAAATAGAACTCCCGACGCAAATTCACTAGTACAATCGCTTTTTAACTTGTTTTGCTACTTTAGGAAAAAAAATTCACTTCTCTATGCGTAAGCCAAAACTTAATGATGGTTCAGAAAGTTAGTGCCTCTCACAGAAGGGAAGATAACGACGGGTTAATTATTGCCCGAGAGCAATTGGCCTGTGTACTTAAAGACGAGAACAAAAATTTTTCTAAATCTATGGATAAAATAGAAATTTAATGGTTAATATATAACATCATTACGAAAACTTTCCATCCAATTTTAGGTTAATCACAAGTTGTATTTATTTGGTATGTGGGTAATTCGATCGTCAAGTGTTCAAATCAGAAGTAATAACAGAACTTACGGATTAGTATATTTTAATATAAATTATTTACAATTGAAATATGTGATTTTTTTACACTTTTAATTTTAAATGTCAACGACATTTAAAATTTTATTTAATATAATACAAATTCCATCATTAAAACTATATTCACAGTTGAATTTGTATTAAAATTATATGTATGAAAAAACAAAAATTTTCACCTTATTTGTGAAATTGTGTTTTTGCTTCCAAATATAGATTTACAAGAATTAGGTTTGATGCTTTGTACTATTTGTATTTAATTTAATTAAACATTTTATATTTTATTCAAACTAAAATGAGTAATTTAAAAATATATAATATATGTGCATTTGTAAATGAATTTTTGTGTGTGTTTTAATTATGATAATTTAATTGGCAAATAAAATTGCATTGACCAACACTGTAGTCGTAGGCTATTAACAATTCTTTAAACGAGGTTGTATTTTAATTAGCATCTTGTTGAGAGTGGCATTAAAGGCATCAATTGCGACATATCATGTCAGGTAATGAAAAGTTACACTTTCTCATCACCGAGTTGGATTTACCAACTTAAACAATCATTTTGAACTTAATTTCGCTGCAATAATTATACGATTAGAAAACCACGTGTAGCAATAACATTAAATTAAGACTTTAAAGCTCCAAAAACTAGTTAGTTTGACAAAGAAAAAGATAAATAAAGACGGTTTAGCATAATTAAAGTCAAGCATTCTGCTTTTTGGCTAATGCATAATGCCTGCCACGTATAGAAATCCACACCAATTCCTTTCATGTTTGGGACCACATGAACTGATAACCAAATAGTTACTTCATTGAAATGGGTCAGGACCATGATTAGAAAACAAAATGTTCATGATCAGGAGCAAATGATTCCATTGTCTTTGGAAACTAAGAATATTACATCATCCTTAGAACCAAAACACTAGTTGCTCCAATTATTTTTTGTCACCTTCTGGTGGGGGACCAACAGATTGAACGTCGAAGGACCAAAAGTATACTAGACATCTAGCTAATTCTGAATGAGACTACCTGTGGGGCTTCCAGTCCTTTTATCTCACAACTTTCACTTTGGATTATAATTAATTAATATCAATTGCGAATTATGTGAAGATGAACATCGTTTTCAAAGCCTTAACCCCCTTAGAGAATAGGGGGCAGTCGTAAAATCGTGTAAGGACCAGCCACTAATGCATAGTCATTAAGGATGTTAATCATCCGTGTCTCTCACCTAATGTATAATTAGATCAGCAGATTAGCTACTAACTAAGACCATTGTTACACAGTCAATCAACTAAACCGTGGCTTCTGGATTGCATGGCCTCTCCGTCCTCAGAAGAATATTATTTGACCCCATTAACACTCTCTGATGCTGACAACTGAATTACCATGCTCGAGTGCATTTGAGCCTTGATAAGTGCATTAGAAGAAGCGCTTTCAGCTCATTAAAAAGGATATGCATTATTTCATTTGAAAATCGAGAGTTCGCCTACAGCGTCCAAAGAGAGTAACACTCTGAATGAGACTATCCTAAATTCATACAACGACGCCAATATGTTAGGTACCATCATACTGTGACCTGTTTGCTTAATGGTACGACGCCTTTGAAACGATTGAATGCGCTGAGTAAAACGAAACTGTTGTGAAAAGCTGGTTTCTAGCTAACTTCCGTTTGCATTAATTTGACGTTTGAGCGCGTCCCTGAACCGTCATTATCTGCTATAACTAACAACGACAATCCTATATTCACACGCACACATCTACATATATACAAATATAATACATTGTTCATCGCACCCCATAACTCAAAATCTGGATATCAATTTCTGTGGTCGTAAGTACAGGTGAATGGTCAATTTTTCGCCTTTAAAATGTGGGGCTAGACTCTTAAGACCATTGCAATAAGTCCAGAAAAGGGAATGTTGTTCCCGAGCCAATTTGGTGCAAAACAATTTGGCTTTATTTGTAGCTGTGGATAACTTCGAAGAGGATATTGTCCCTTTTTTTATATATATTTATCAAAGACGACTTTGATAAATTCTTCAGAAATTATTATATTCCATACATGTTAAATAAAAACCAAGTTAGGAATGGAGAAAAGTTATCAACAGAATTAATGAATTATTTGGGATAATTTCAAGTTTATATCTTGTATACATTTGTTACATAAGCAAGTAGTCGTAGATCAATATGTTAGGACATTGTTAATTGAGCATCCGACATTTGATAGGCAAGATTGTGATATTATATATATTAAAAAAGAATGGAAGGGTCGGCGAAAGCTTCGATCTTTCATTGTCTTTTTCAGTAGGGGGTAGCCTACCTGTACGGAGGTGTCACAATTCTAGTTACTTTTCTTCTTGACGTCGGCTTCCATCGTGGGCTGATTGAATTTGGGATTTAGGGTTCAGAACTTTAATACCCAACGATTCGTCTCTCGCTTGTTAGGGAGTTTTTGTCTTGTTTCTTGGCAAGTTTAACCTAGGATTTCATGGTTGACGACAATCAAATTTCGATCGAGATGGCAACTCTGTCCGTTGAGGGTGAAGCAGACAACAACATCGTATTTGAGGACGATGGCGATCTGGATGTGGTTACTGCCCCTTCATTCCGTTTGATTGGTCGTTTTTACACAAACAAACCCATCAACTTCCAAGCTATGAAGCAAATATTGGCTTCCCTTTGGAGACCTTTCATGTGGATGTCGGTGAGGGAAGAAGGTCAGAATCTTTATGTCTTTCAATTCTATCATATTGTGGACCTTGAGCGTGTGTTAGAAATGACTCTTTGGACTTTTGATAATCAACTCCTCTTACTTGGTAAAATGGATGGGTCCACTCTTCCTTCTGCGATTCCTTTATACACCACTCCGTTGTGGGTTTAGATACACAAATTGGAGGAGGGTTTTATGACTGAAAGGGTGGCTAAGAGATTGGGGGATGAACTGGGTGGTTTTTTGGCAACTGACCTAAATAATTTTACAAGCCCTCGTCAGTCCTATATGCGTTTGAGGTATGAACATGATGTACGCAAGCCCATTCGTCAAACGTTGAAATTGCGAGCTAAAGAAGGTAATTGGTTTTTTCCTACTTTGGAGTACGAAAGACTGCCTTCGGTGTGCTTTTTGTGTGGTTTTCTTAGGCATACGGAACGATATTGTAGGTGGCTTTTGAACAGAGGTAATGCTCCTTTGGTCAGAAAATTTGGGCCCAAAATACGTGCTTCTACCCATAGGCACCAGCTAAAGATTGGTGAATGGTGGTTGAGGGAGGATAGTAGTGGGGACTAGTCGGCGGATGGTATTCTAGGGACTTTTCAGCCTTTCTTTATTAATCACCATCCGGAAGGCGCCCAAGCAACTGTTACTATTGCCGCTTTGGGGC
>JANIJH010000008.1:3778696-3818324 GCA_024520975.1 Erythroxylum areolatum
GGTTCGACCGGTGACCGGTCGGTGGTCCGGTCCGGTTGATACTTTAAAACCGGTTGCAAATCGAACCAGTCTGAACCGATCAAAACTGGTCAATTTGACCGGTTTTGATCGGTCCGACCGGTTCAATAATTATTTTTTATTTTTTATTTTTTGAATTTTTTTAAATATTTTTAATACTATATATAATTAAATATAATTATTATATAATTATTACGTCACACCGGTTTGACCGGGAACCGGTGGTTGAACCGATCGAACCGATCAAATCAGTAATCAGTAAAGTTACCGGTTCGATGACCGGTCCGAGTTTTAGAACATTGGTCTTGACCTTATAAGTTTTCCCAAAAAAAGATGAGAGACTGCAACAGGGAAACAACAATCTAAAGGATCCAATCTGTCAGGCAGGTGTTCCATTTCAACCTATCTTCTTGACTCGGGCATTTACTGATTCTTGGCATTTTCTACTTTCGCACACATTTTCATCAGTTTTACCTACGCAGGCCAGTGTACATGGTCAGAGAGTGTGTTACGATTCTGGGATTTAGCAGGTGCTTTTGAATCATTTTCATTAATAACCAGGTTGAAAAAACCTGGCGTTGACTTGAAATCACTGTATCACACTAACTATTATGGAGGGTGCTAAAAAAAGATTAGATAATTGCAATAATTAATTAATCGTCATTGCAGAACGATTACATAGTGCATTGTCACAATAAGAAATTGTCACAATAAGCAAGTACGTTACTTGTCCATGGATCGTTTATAATAATTAGGGAGGAAGAGAACTACTCTTTAGTTTATTGTTCAGTTAAAATTAAATATATAAAATTTTACAGGCTTTAGCTAGATCCTAAGATTTCTATTAATAAACTGCTCATTTTTATTTACAATTATGTACTTGTTAGGGGCATAGGTAACATTATTGATTAAGTCGGAGCAAATCTAGCTGTCTAGTGACTAATTGCGCGCGTAATGACTAATTGTTAAGTATAACCCACTTCAGTTCTGGAAATGTGAGAAATTTATATATGAACAAAAACGTCACTGCCTTCAATTCAGGCTGTTTTGTTGGAGATAAAGAGATGATGAAAACAATGTAGGGGTTATTATCTGGAGAATGTGGAAAGAGCACAGCTATTCATAAGATGCCAAACGGTTTAAGATGAAGTAAGTTCTACTTATCAATTAGGAGTCAACTTTGATAATAAAGGTGCACGTGTGGCTGATTACAGGGCAAGTTACGAAGAACAGTAACAAACATATATATCTACATTAAATCTTAACTAGGTCAAAATGCCTCATTCCTCCAGGCAGTTTTTAAGTCAATCAGCTAATTAGTTAATTAATTAAGCACATAAACTAATGCAATAGATTATCGATAATCGTTCCATTGGAGACCCTTTTTCTTAGGGTTCAAACTGAAGTTAAACTAACATGAAACTGGCGGTCTGCATTGCTAGATTTGAGGTTTCCAATTTCCAACCACATAAAAAAAAAAAAACCTGGTTAAAATCATTAAAATATCTTTAATAACAAGACAAAAGCTGGCACTGGTCGTAGTAGTAATAGTAATCGAAGCAATAGGGCCCTTCTATTTCTTTGTTCTCTCACATCTTTACAGCTGTGAAATGGGGTCGGAGAGAGCTTGTTGCTTGAAAAAACTATAGCCCCATGCCTGTTCTTATATACTCATATATAAATATGTTACAGCCGAATCGGTGGCGATCTACCAAATGACGAAGGAGCTTGGAAGGTGGGTTTTGGATTTTGTGTTAGTCCTTGTATGTGGCGTAGTTGTTGAGTCTATGCAATGAAACCCCGCGCAGTTTTCGTATCAACATAAACAAGAAGAAAATAGCATTCATCAGGATCCTGAGAGTCTAAAATTTCAGCATGTATTATGTCAATAAGAACAAAATGAGTGGGGTTCAATTCAGGAAAAGGTAGGGAATATATAGGCTTTTTTAATACTTTAAGATTTGATTTTTAATCTGTTTCGTATTCCAATAAATACGTGTATTATGGTCCACAATTATTAACAGGAGATTATTAAAAAAAGATAAATGATTGTTTCCTATCAGGTCCATTAGTAATGGAATGATAAATGTGGTATGTGAAATAATATTAAACCCTTGCAATGGTCTATAATGGCTGAAAGAAGGGTATTACCATTGTTGAGGATGAACATTAAATAGAATTCTTAAGAGATTTCATTTCAAATTTTTTGGAATTTATAATTTTTTTAAATGCGCATTAAATAAAATTTGGATTATATGTAATAATTTAGAAATCATAGGCATTAGTTTATAAATTAAGCAATGTAAAAAATCATTTAACAAATTAATGATTGAAAGTTAAAATTAATTAATATTAATAGTTTTAATATATTTATATTATTAATTAATCATATTTAGAATTATCATACTATAATTTGATTTTTTAAATCTTTTAAAAGTAAAATATACTTTGAATTATTTAAGTGAAGATGTGAAGTATGTAAATAAATGTTTTTATGGCTATATCCTATTGTAAAATAGTTTATGTTTAGAATTATTAGGAGGAGGATGTGAATGATATAAATAACTGTTTATATATATATATATACTTAATTATATATCCTACTGTACCTGCTCTAGCCATTAACTATAGGAATTTAACCTTTTTATTCTTTTCTTCCATTTAGAAAGTTAAGATAGATGGGAAATTCATGTGAGGTATGAGAGACTGTAACCTATAGGGGATGACCTATGTCAACGTGAAGGCTCTAATATCCTAACAACCAAATTAGTATACTTAAAAAGATAAGCAATACCCCTTTCATAGACTCAATTAGGCGTATGTGGATGATCTCGGTTCATTATTTAATTTCCAAGGCACAAAAATAATGCCCCCAACTGCAGCTATGTACGATCCTTGGCATTCATATAAGTTAATGATACCGCAAATTAATAATACGGTGGTTGAGAAGCAATTGTCAAGGGAATGAGCCCCATCTAATCAAAAAATAATTGGATGTAACACAATCACCAAGAAAGGATTATTTTCCATGGAGAACACGAGTAGCCGAAGACTACAAATTTTTCTTAAGCCAGTAGTTATACAAACTGCTCGAACAGTAAGCTTGGTCACGTGTCATACGAATCTCCTTAAGTTCCTCATTAACAAAGACACGTACATGCGCGAGCCAACCGAATCGGTACACTAGGAGGGACAAAACTATGTTGGGTTGGGTTCCTAAGTTCAAGCAAAGCAATAGTTGGCTTAAGACAGGAAAAGAACACACAGGAAGCGCCAAGTGCCAAAAAGGCATCAGCTTGGACATTGCATTTATTGGTCTTCTTAAAGTCTTCGCAAGGCTAAACTAATTAAGCCTCTAACTAAATAGTCTAATGATGGTTTAGATAGAGGAAACTAGCCATAGCCAAGAAGTAGTAAAATTGGTAAGAATAAGAATCAAGTCGTGAAAGAGTAAGTATTATATAGCCTAGCCCAGCCCTCAAAGAGAAAATTGTATCGAAGGCCCTCTCTAACAATATCATCAAAATCTCAAGAAAAGTGAAAGAGTATGTGGACACACACACACACAAACCAAAAGTCATAATACACTTACGAAAGCCAAAAGAAAAAGCTAACATTGTTCCCACAAGAAGACTTCAAAACTACTTGTACTAACATTTTCTGGCGTTATTAACAACTGTTCGCTGAAGCACCCACCGTTTCCACCGCCACAATACCCTTCATACCACGGTAGACTATACAGCCACGAGTCACCAAACACGAACTCGTCCCTTAACTCGGGCGATTCCTCAAAAATCGACGACTCCAGACTCGGTAACTTCACTATCTCGCTCAGCTCCTCTGAAGTGGCCGCCACGTCACCAGCCGATGACGTCACATCCGCGTTTGATGAAGATGATGATTGCGTCACCGTAGAAGACGATGACCCGTTATTCATATCGTTATGATTGTGATTATTGTTATTTCTGACATTACTTTCGTCGTCGGTGTCCTCATCTTCGTTGCCACTGTTTCCCCGGCTAAAGTTCATCGAAGCAGCTTTAGCTGCAGCGGCTTGAACGTCCCTGGGAGAGTTGGACGCCGGTCGAGGAAGCAACCCGGCTAGCTCTGGGAAGTTGAGGATGGCGGAGTTGCCCTTAATGCTCATGGCAGCGACGTCGTGAGCACGTGCCGCCATTTCTGGGTTGGAGAAAGTGCCGAGCCAGATCCGGCTCTTCTTACGGGGCTCTCGGATCTCCGATACCCATTTTCCCCACGTGCGCATTCGGACACCTCTGTAAACAGGATGCTTGCTGTTGTCTCTAGCCCGCTTCGGTTTTCTGGGGTTCATTTCAGGCTCAGGGTCGGGCCTAACATCATTCGGGTTGGAAGACAGCCCTGATGATGAAGAAGGTGATGCTGGAGGTTGTGAAGAGGAGGAGGAGGAAGCGGAAGAGTTCACGCTTGGGCTTGGCGGGTCAGCCATGCTAATCAGCTGTGAGTAATCTGTTTCAGACCAAAAGGGTTGATTATGGATTAAGCTCTGAGCAAGTATATTTACATCTAGAGAGAGAGGAGAAAATGCAGGAAGAGAGAGAGACGATGAGGTTTATGAAATGACTGTAAGCTATATATAAAGGACAGTCGCGGTGTAAAAGGAGAGGAAAGGACGTGTGTGTGCGGGTGGGTACTCTATAGAAGCTAGCTGGAGATGTATCGAAATACAACGAGTGGAGTGGAGGGTCAAAACAAGAAGGGAAAACGTGGAAACTATTAGTGAATCCACCGAAGAACTACAGCTCTCTCTTATCTTTCCTTTCCAACGTTCAGACAAACAAAGTAGCTAAGAGTATACGTACATGTAATAAGTATGCGAGTGGACTGCTCCGGAGTCTCGTGTACAGAGAGAAAAATAAAATAAAGACCGATGGAGATGTTAAAAGCGTTAAAAAGACTTAAGATGAGAGGGATACTGTCTTACTTGTGTCTTGGGTTGGAATCAATTCTCTTACCCTACACGACGGGGAAGGATGATTTCAGGAAAATTAAGAAAACGGAGATAACGTAGAGAGCGTTTGGGCCTTAAACTTCTTCAATTAAACTTCTCTCGCTTTATTTCCATGCATGCATCAAACACCTAACTCATGTACCATAATGAATTGTGATGGATGGAAAAGTAACATTACCGATCTCTCACTCGGTCAAATTCTTAGTGCTTGAAATTAATCATGACGTTTGATTTTTAAATTTAGAAAATGGAAGTCCTAACGAATATCTGTACTTCTTGAAGTGATCATTTTGACAAAGGGACCAAAATGAACGCACAGTAAGAGTCTCCTAAGCCCCTAGGACGGAAAGGGCCAAATGCTTAACCAGTGGGTGATTAAGAAAGTAGGAGATTTCGCCCTTTGTACATTAGGTTACCCATCACACTATTTTTATATTGGCACACGTTAAATTTCGCTAGATTTAACTTACTTATTGTACATTTTATTTCTTACTTTCATGTGTTTAAATTCTAATAGATAATAAAAATCAACATATTCGTTATTCTTTCTTTTATACTCTTAAATTCTAATGGATAATTAAGATTTAAAAAAAGTATGCTTTCTTAACTCTTTAATATAAGACAAGATCATCGATGTCTATTGGTGTTTCCATCAAAAAAGTCGAATCAATCAGAATATGTTTACTACGTTCACTATTAAAATATGATTTCTTATTTTGTCAGCACATAGAGATGTATAGATGAGCTGGATTAAGCACGATTAAGACATAATAGTAATTAGCCTTCACTGTATAATATAATCACCTCTCTATTCTTGCTTCTACTGCATATATAATTACTAAACTTGCGACAGGTACCCATGTAAAAAAATCCCAATTAAAGCATAATTTTCCGTATTAATTTCTTACACTTCAGGTGTTCCCTTGTGCTTGATTAGGAGTCACTTTAATACGTGAAAACATGGGGTTTTTTTATATAAATTATTTCTCGCTGTTTTGATGGCTGTAGATTCGTTCCTCTGGATCGATTTTGATAGTATTTATAGCTGTGCTCAAACGTGGGATTTATGAACTTGGGGTAACTAGCATACGCCTCATAACTCGAACGTCAGGAAGCTTTATTAATTGGATAGGGACCTAACAGGAAACAGCTAAAATTGGACTTTCCATCCATTGTTTCTGTCAAAAGGCTAATGTATTTATATTCTGTATCAGCGTTTAGGTCAAAATTCAACTTTCAATTTGGTTAATCTGTGTCTGGTTTCCTAGGGATGATCTGGGGCTGAATCCAACAATGATCTAATCTTATAAGAGAAGCTTGCCTACTTGCCTAGTTTTTAACCACTTACTCAATCTGCTGGTTGAGCTAATTTAGTCAACATAAAATGGCTAAGACCGAGTGCTAGTAATCTTTAAAAAATAATTTTTTTTGCATTTGATTTTAATGTTTTAAAAATATCAGTTGACATCCTACTCAACATCAAGTTAAGGCTTTGACTCATAACCTCATACATGCTTAGGTCATAAAATGCTACTTAACAATAAACTAATTACATGTTAATCATCAATCCATCCTTAATTATTGTACCTACTTTTATTTTTTAATATTAATTCTTTCTAAGCTTAGGGTTTAGTCGAAATACAATGCATCAAATCTAAAAAGGGAATTAAAAAATATGAAGAAATTAATAAAGGGGAATTTATTTTTCTTAAAAAAGAAATAAAATGCCAACTCATTAGAAAAAAGGGTACAGGAATTTCCAACAAGCTGGTCCAACAGGGCGATATATTTCAATAATATTAGGTCATGAGTGACACGAGCATAGTAAATGAACATCAATCAAGAAAAAAGGCAATATATCAAAGAAACCATAGATAGAAAGTAATTCAATAGTTTTTCTGAGAGCATATACAAGGGAAACAACTGTGAACTTGTCATTTTCCTTTCCCTTTTTAACACCAAAATTAGAAAGTTCTTAATTTGCGATTCTAGTCGCTGGTCTTTACATTATTTCCATTAAACAGTTCCTACCAAAATAAATAAATAAATAATGCATCATGTCCATGCTAATATACCTTTCTTGTATTGCATCAGGATTACCAGCAGATTCCTCCTGTTCATATTCAACTCCCTGTAAATAAACAAACTACAATTCTTTCTTGAAATGAGATGTTCCTTCCTTAAAAAAAGTAATCTCCCATGTAATTAGGCAGACCAACTCAACGTACAAAGGCAAGCTAAGATGAAAGCTACTGTCTTTTTATTGATCAAAGTTTATGGGTATATGAATCACAGTATCTTCTTTCTTTGATTATGTTTAGTTGGATATAAGATTTTTAATGCAATGAAATAAAATGAAATGATTTATAATGTAATATAATGTAATATAAATGATGAAATATTAGAAAATTGTTGTTCGGAAGGGATGAAAAGGTTCATAATGTAATATAGTAAATATTGTTTAGAAGAAGGACAAAATGAAATATAAAGTATGTATAATAATAGTAAATGACTATTTTATCCTTGATAGAACGAAATATATATTAACAGGGTTGTTATTAGGATTGAGGGTATAATTGATTTTATAAAAAATTATTGAGAGTATATTAGGTAGTACATATTTATCATTTACATCCCATCTTAAACTCCGAAATTGGAGGTAACTCATTTTTACTATTTAGGATAGAATATAATGTAGTGTAAAACTCTCCCCTTTCATTTATTTCGTTTCATTCTATTATAAACCCTGATCTCAAATAATAGAATAATATTACATTTTATTTCATTCCATTATTACCAAATATATTCTTACTTTTCCGAAGTTACTTGAAGGTTGGCGACGGCAGCCAGTTTGGTTGATTGTACCATGATAAAATCTTAGCTTTCATTAATGGAGGTGGACCCGTTAAGACAAAGCTTAATCTGCTTTCCTTCACAAGCCCCTCATGTGCCACCCATACTCTTTAAGGCATTGCTAATGACTCCTCTCCAGTATTTGTTAAGGAGTAAAATAACTGCACTTTTATATCCCCAATATTGCTCCAAATTGTTTCCCTGCTACCTGGGTTTTTGTTATCATGTGACATGGGAAAGATGACATGAACCCTAATATTGTATAATAATAAAAACTTTATATTGCTGCTATAAATGCGGCTTAGACCTGATTTTTTTTTCTTTTCTACAGTGCGATGCTTTCACTTTCATGGAAACCCTGGAATGAGCTACGATTTAAACCCGATGGAATCAACTTTCTAACAATGTTTCTGAAACCCTGGAATGAACTACAATACATTTCAACCCGATGGAATCAACTTTCTAAGAATGTTTCTGAAACCCTGGAATGAACCATACAGCTCATATAGTAAAGTTCCTTTACTATATGAAAAAACACTGGAAGGATCATAGTCTTTGTCAAGAAACAGAGCAGCAGTTGGGATGTAATTGCAATATGCACTAGATTGATTAGTATGCTGAGAGCTTGTTTTGGTCATTATGCATCAATGGTGATATATGGGTAGTTGGTTGGGTAGACGACTAGACGTTCAAGGGCATTACTCCTGGGCCTACCAGAATTTATTGTATTTGGATTCTGACACTTGATGGGCTTTATAAATGTGAGAAACACATGCTCTATGTTGCGAGTATTCGCCTTCCACTTCCTACAGATCAAGCCTACCATGTAAGTTGTGTCCCCTGCTAATGTATTTTGTTAATACTTGATTAAGAAGAGAAGATTGATCAAAAGAGAACTTTTGGAACTTAAGGTGATCTTAGTCTCAAGCTTGGCAGAGTTCAGTATCACTGAACTGCTAGAGATCATTGGTGAACCATCAACCAAAGTCACTAAAGCTACTCAATGATGCTTAATGTATCTTAATGTATATATGAACTTACAGTGAATGGCAGAAAGATGCTTCATTTAGAAGGGTGTCATTGATGAGAATTCCACTAGGCCCATAAGCATTGAAGATATGCTTGATGCTTTATGACAGACCATCTTGGTTTCTAAATGTTCTGTCAGAAGTGTCCTTTTTAGTTTCTGGCTCTACAGAGTGCTAGGAGGTTAAGTCGACAATGCAATCCAATCACAGGAGGCGAATTATTGCTCATGGACCCCTTAACAGACACCGTGGGCAGGAAAATGAAGCACAAAAATCGTGCGTATCAATCCCTCTACTCATGCTTGAAAGCTGCAGAGATATGGCAATAGATGGTATTCACAAATGGCATTGGATCCTGACGCTGCATTTGAAGTCCAAACTCTGGTAAGACAGCCACATGAAATGCATACTTGCTGGGAGTAATGAACCAACAGTTGCATGTTGTTACCAAGGAACCCGCCGTTATAAAGCATAACATGGCTAATGGCTTAGTTTAAATTCTATAAATGGATGGATTTGCAGAAACCGTTGCCTTAGAAGTGCAGAAGAATATGATGTATCAAGGCCTCCGTTATCTGCTAAACTAATGCCAATCCTCAGGAAGTAAACAACAGCAACGTAACATGATTTCGAGCCCCATCCCACCACTCTTTTTGGAGCTTAAAACTACAAATTAAGCAATCAGATGATAATACCAGGAACCATGACCACAAACGACTACAGCAATGGTTGCACGTGATTGATAAGAAGCATTACACATTTACACCTTCACCTACCAATGTTTGATTCTCGCTAGGTGTATGGTTTGAAGGATTTACATGCTTTCCGGTGTATCAAACTGATAGCGCTGATTGAAACAAATGTAGCACACTTTTTCTGTTCGTTCAATTATTTTCGAGTTTCAGAAAACAAAATCAAATATAAAAGCATAGCAATGCACCAGTCTAAGAACTCTTCTAAAAGGCGAGTTCGAAACCATGGATCATGTTTTAAGGTATTTTTATGTGTATGCATGGTGTATCATGTATGCATGCCCTTCTCTTGCTTAATTTTACCTAGTTCGACAAGCATTGTCAAAAGTGCCTCACACATTTCAAAAGACTCGGGCTCACTTGAGTCTCTCTTCCTTGACGAGTAAACCATCCAAGCATGATCAAGCTTTTTATCTGGTCTAACAACAACAGAACCTGGAACCTCAGCATCACGGCATGTCACTAATCCATCACTCTTTTCCCCATACCTAAGCTGCAAGTGTAGTGCACACACAGCCATGGCAGCTGACAAAGGAATCACTACAGGGACCTGGCGTCCTGCTTGAAGAACGCTGTCATATTCTTCACTCCCAAATTTTGGAAGTGGTAACCAAGGAAGTTCTGCTTGAGCTATGTGAGTCATTGTGGCAAGGACACCTGGGCCTACACTTGCTTCTGAGTGGAAGGAGATAAGAGGAATTTCTTTTGGAAGCCTGTGATTCATGATGAATTCTCGACGCCTTTCATAAGTTAGATCTTCCAATGCTCGAATATCACCCTATAATGAATTTGTTGTTGCATAATAAAATCAGAGAAGGTGAACCATGTAAGGTTCAAATGCAAACAAGAAATCATGCAGCAAAGTCTAATAATCAACATAGGCAGATGCAATGGATAAGCAAGTTGTGAGAAGTCTCAATAAAAACTACCAAGGAAGGTTATTATATGCAAACTTGATAAAACATCACTGAAGTAGTTGTTGTCTCATATTGTGAAACAAGGCAAATAAATGGACTATCAATGAAACAAAGCAAACATATGGACTGTGATCAAAGGGCAAAAGAAAATTACGTTGATTAGCTTGCATATTAGAAGTTCCATGATCCTCCGGGTTTCTTTGTCAGCAATCTGGCCTTCACGAAGAATATCAGAAGCTAAAGGAGTGCCACCATATGGGCTTTGCACCAATGCGAGTCCAGCAACTTTGTCTTTCAAGTCACACCAGTAAATTGACAATGCAGCTGCAGCATCAACCCCGCCTTTGCTGTGCCCAAGCAGAATTACTTGCTTGCCTGAACCCCAGTAAAGCTCCTCAATGTACTGCTTCAGTTCCCATGCATTCTGCTGCACTGATGCCTTCAAACAAGAAGGTACGGTAATTTGTTACTTCAAGAGTTCCAGAAGCATTGTTGATAAAAAGATGGTTTTTCTGAGTAAAGATGACTGAATTTTTAAAAAATTAAAATAAAGTACCCACACCAGCTAATTATTCAGGAGTTCCTGATTCTCCAAGTTACACTAGTCTAATTCCATCACGTATCCAAAGTTACCTCACTATGAATTATTGCAATGTGACAAGCTAGACCCATCTTCGAAAAGAATTTCTTAGTGCCCACAAAATACAAGGGACTATGATTACTGAAAAGGCCTGAAAAAGATAAGCTTTTGTGTAAATAAGGAGTTTACTTGCAAAACAAAAAGAACCGTAATGAACAACGTAATAGAATTTCATTCTCAAACCTGGTATTAGCAGATAAACATACGAGTCTGGAAGTGTGTGCTCTCCATTCCTGAAGTAAAAACACAGACATTTTACCATCTAGAAATATGGCCACTAACAGGATTCAAGTTTCTCAAGGCACCCAAGTGTAGTCACTAAGGAAGATGCTTCCAAAGGTTGCAATGTTTAGAGGCTTTCTTGGAAAAGGCATAATTATGCCTTTTAAAGTTAAGAAGAATTAATTTTTATCAAATAAATCTTATGATTTTTCAAGGTCATTTATGATTCACCACTCAAAACAACTACATATAACTGCACTTTTTCATCAAAAGATGATTAACAAGTTTTACAGAATTAAATAAAAGACGACACATTCCTCCAATTATGATGGGAACAACAAATTACAAAGACGAGTACCTTATTTTGGTAAGCAGTTCTATAAATCTAGGTGTACCATCTTCCACAGGATCCATTCCAGGAGTATGTTGCAACCATCCAATGTCACCAGACGAACCATGCAACGTTTTATACACTCGAGAAGCAATGCTGAAAATGCCAAACTATTATTCTCTAAAAGGAATATGTTCACAAAATCTTAACACCTGGACTCCAGCCTTCTACAGAATTAAACCCACAATACTGCAAACAATAAAACTATCTCCTTTACCTACGAACTTGAATTTGAGTGCATCTGATGTAGTAGAATGAGCATCTCGAACAGGCCAATGCCAAATTCCAGGCAAGGCGAAGACCAAACAAAGGAAGCATCAATCTACATTCACTAAGAAGCACAATGAGGACCACAAAAAAAAAAAAAAGAAGCATGGAAATGAAGATATCATGAAGTTGTATATTAGTAGTATAGCTTCCAATTACCACATTATACGCCATCTTCAACACTTTCAAAATCGAAAAATGGCCATTGCATTTTATCATTAGTGGTTCGGATCCTTAGTATCTACTGAAAACGATTATTTAATAAAATTAGAGTAGCATATGATTATAAATTTTCATAATTTAATTCGTTAAAGGTGACTAGTGAAGTTATCAATATGAAAGTTGCAATTTAAAATTTGCATCATACAAAAACTTTATCTACATGGCCAATATGAAGAAAGAATTCGTATTTTATGTCACAGAAAAGTCAAGTATAATGGATGAATACCCTCGAATAATGAAGTAGGTGGCTCCATGACAGTAACTGCTATTTCTCACAGCATGTCTTGTATTTACAGACAACTCTTTCCTTTTGTCTTGGGGTTTTCTTCCACAGAATCCAGGGCTTGAGTTAGAAGAGGATGAATACCCTTCAAAATAAGATTTACAGATGCCGTGGTCTGAAGATCTTGAAAATGGTCTCAAATAACCAGGCGCCAAATTGTTTGAATATTCCTCAATATCGTGAAATACCAGATCCTCTGTAGCAACAAAACTCTCTAAGCAAATACATCAGGAATTTTTAAGATACAAAAGCATGCGATCAAATAGAAAATTCACCTATGAAGTCAACGAATTGATGACTTATATAAGCAGTCAGCGTCCATAGATAGGAAAAAATATCACCCAGTGACGAATGCAAACCAAAAGAATCAATTAGGAAACCTGTGTTAGTTACAGCATCAACATGAACCTGATTTGCAAAAGAAAAAATAAAACATTTAGCAAAGTAATTCTCTTATTCAACCCAAATATTCATTCCTCACCTCTCTTAACCTATAACAAACTTAAAATGGAAATTAAAATTAAGGGAAACACAATATTAACATCCTTTGCATTTTCACGAGTTTAAAAATCTGATATACATGCACACATACAAGCAGGAGAACTCAAACAAAAAACAAATATACAGTTCAGGATTAGTCTCACCACATGCCTGCCTTGGTAAATATTTTCTTCCACACGAGAATAGTCATTAACCACATGCCCAATCTGGTTTGACTTGAATCACAAGAAGAAAATAGAAACTTTCAGCTTAAACATCAAGAAGACGCAACAATAGCATAATACTTAACCAATGTAAATAACTAAGATCTTTCTTACACTTAACGGATTTTCAGTTATCTCACCATCAAGACACAAATCTCCCATTAGATGCTCTTAACCTGTGATAACACCAAAATTAGATAACAACAAGAGAATATACATTGTCCACGAAGAACAAGCAACCAGTACTGTGAAAAAGAAACACCTAAATGTGTTCTTCCATATGATTTCTACCAGGCTTATAGTTTCACCGTCACCATAAGGAGGGGCACTTTCCTAAGGTAGAAAGACAGCTTTTTCCAAGGGGCAAAAGTTATCAGGCTAACGACATCTATAAACTAAGCCAAGAGAAGCTACTCTTCCAGGTGAACTTCGCGTAAACATGTGGATACTTGCTACATCAAATGAAACAATTTGAATAATATTTAAGGACCACAGCCAAATAGATCAAATCTATGATGCAACTATTTTCATAAAGTTCGTAATTCATTTGAAGAAGTTGGTTGGAATGAAGCATTTTCCCAGCACTGAATCAAATTAGTGGTCACTCAAGCATTGAGAAGGAGCAAGAGGGCCTCTCAAATTCATACTTTAAAAAGCAAATCCCGGTAGGAGCTAATGCAACTTAAAACCAATGCATCATCCAATTTTGAAGACTACACTGAACATTGAGCTGTTCTACTTCGATGTAACAAGCAGTCCAGAAAATGGGAAGAATGACCACGAAAACATAGTTTAAAACACTTAAACAAACACTGCAAATCAAACTCAAAACCAAATCTATAAGATCCAGATAAGAACTTTGGGTGAATAAACCTTTGATCAACTATAACAAATCAAACGACTCGTCTGATCCAACAAGAAATGCAACATTACAAAATCCCGAATCCAAGAAACTAGCTTACACAAATGAGATTGCCAAACGGAGGCCAACGCCACACAATCTGCAAGATCAAATTTGGACAACCCAGAGACAGATAATCCTTTAGAATCGGAACCCATTCAATTTATAGAGGGAAGTAGCACCCATTCCCAAGGATACAATAAAAAAGTTTGAAATTTTGAAATTCAAAAGAAAAGAACAAGAGAAAAAGGATCAAGAATTGGATAAAAAGAAGAAAAGGGGCACATAAATACATATATGGGAAAAAGCGGCGAACCGAATAAGAGGAGTCATGAAACGGAATGGAGCAATAGATCATCATTATCTTTTCTGGTTATTTACTCTCTTCAACCTGCCTAAAAGCCCCACCTTGAAGGGTCGCTTTCTTACATATTATCACCCTAACTTTGTTGGCCTTCAAGATCTCATTTTTACCTTTTTAAATTCTTTATTTTGTTCCATGTTACCAATCACATCGCAGATTTGGAGCTGCTGGGGTGAGACAAATCAGTGTTTGAGACGGTACGCATGTAATCGTTATGATGAAAGTTTAGACTGTAAGCAAAGTGTGGATATGATAGCGGGGCGGCCCGGATGATTGTCCGACAAGAACACAGACACGTGCCCTGTTTGGGTATGACCCCAGAATCCACGAAGTGGAAACTCAAACAGAGTTCAGCTTCGAAACTTGAAATCTTTTACACCTGTTTGGAACACAAGGAATTGTTGAATTTAATTTACTTGTTTGAAACAACAAGAAAGTCTAGAATTCAATTCTAGCGTGGGTTTAAACCCCCCTTTCTGTGTAAATTCAATTCACACTATAAGTCGCGTGAATTGAATTCCAAAAGCTGCTGGATACTAAGCTTCCGTTGCTGTACACATATACATATGTTGTTTCATGCATGTATCCTTACGTTGTTTTGTATGAGATGCTTGTCTGGAGTGGGCTTCCAATTTCTCTTGAAGTAGGATGTGTCGTCTTTGTGCTTTGCACTTTATAATGAATACGTGAAAATGAAAAATCGCGAAAACAGAGCAAGTGGGCATTCCAACAGCAGGGAAATGACACGCAACCATATGTTGCCACTTGCTGACTCAAATGGAATTTGCCAAGTACATGGCCCGTTCCAGTGAGGAAAAGAGATCTTGCAAGGTTTAGGTTGTTTTTTTCAAGGGTATCGCAGAACTTCTTCAGCTAGGACTCTCTAAGTGTACGGATCTGGTCATCTTACATGGTTGAGGTAATCAAATGTGCTTTGTGTTTGCAGAGTTAAGGGCATTTGTGTAGTCTAGTTAAATATTATCAGTCAAGAGAAGTAGAATACTCAACAAGAGCTCCCACAATTTGATGATTGATGCAACACCTCAGTACAGCATCTAGCTCTACCACTGTTTTGAGTTCATCTACAAGAAAACTTTACAGGAAGACATGTACAGCAGAAATCCCAGTTTTCTCATACAACACAAGCTTCTTCAAACAATCTTGTCACATCTAACAAAGATCCTCTTTCTGCATCTTCGACCAAGAAAAGAAGGTAAGATTTTGTTCTCATTTACATTTCGGTGTCTGTTTCTCATCTGCTTGCTCCTTGAGACACGTTATCTAGGTTTTATCTGGTAAACTCTATTATACCAAATTGAATGGAGTGTCATGTGAAAGATATCATACTTCATTGGCTTACCATGCCAAAGAAAATGTCGCTGAACCTTTCTGACCCCAAGTTGCAACTTAAGATACTTCTCTTCTGGTATTGACAATAATATTTCTTTCAGGTTGGGAATGTCATTCTCTGCTAGTATTACTGAAAATGCCTGCCAATTGAAGACCTCAAAAAACGACGGGACAAAGTTATCAGATATAATTACAGGTACACACTCATAGAAGATTGCTTCAACCACTCGTGGGCTGTTGACCTCATAACCTTTAGGGCAGATACAATATTTGCTGCTTTTCATGTGTTGGATATAATTCATTTTGCTAGCAACACCAGGAGGCATTGGACCAAAAATCTTCATATCAGGGTCTTTATCTTTCCAGTGCTTCAACAAGATGGGGCGCAGATAGCCATGCATATTTCCAGCATAGAAAGCAAGAATATTTCTTCTAGAAGCTGGTTTTCCTCCCAAATCTTTAAGAGGATTCCTAGCTGACCTCACATATGTTTCAGGAAGAGAGACATCCCTCCCTACTTTAAAGCCTGCAGTAACATCAGCATTGCAGAGGGCTTTGATACAGTGTTCCATGTGGTGCCTGGTTTCATATGGAGCCTGGTAAACTCAAGCAGTATAAAACATGAACAGTTAGCAAAGGAGAACAGATATAAACAACAAGATGTTATTGTGACAAGTAGTTTTGTTAGACTCATTCCCTTTGCCTATTATGGTTGAATCATTTCAAGGGTATCTGTCTTTTAGAATCCCTAAACTTCCATCCACCTCTTAATATTGTCAGTATCTACGATAATACCAAGCTTCATAAGCAAGTAAGCTTAAGAAAAGGAGACAAAGTATACATTACCCAATCATGGCAAGCAACCAGAAAATGATCTGCTCCACCAGTTCTGTTCCAAAACCGATATTTAGCTGCAATTTTTTCAGAGTATTCCTTCAAATGTTGCCGCAGGTTTGTCCTATTATGAGAATTGCGTACGTAAAGGGTGTACTCTAGCATTCGTGAACTAAATGGCATATAAAAGAGGTGAGCCTTTCTTGGGTCCTTGACAACATAATGCTTATTTCCTTGCATCAGTTTCATAAACCATCCCTCTGAAGCATACAGCCCCTTCAGAATGGGTACATGAAATATTGGTCTCTTCCCTTCTCTATAGATGTAGATTTTGAGTACACGCTCCATGAGCTCATAACTCCTGTAAGTGCAATGTTTAAACTCTGAATTCACACCTACTTAGGGAAATTTATGTTTAAGGGCAATTCTAGCATTAGACTGCACTAGAGAACAAGCGGATATAATATTAAATATGAATCAAGGAGAACTATAAATGGCTATTCAATAAGATGAGACCACAAGAGATTTATTTTTCAGGTAATTGGTGAAGTCAAACAACTCACTTCTCTGATTCTCTATGCTAGCCACAACCTAATATCAGAATTGCCAGACCAATTCACCTCATCTAAGCCACAGCTCAAAACCAAACATGTCATCTCTGTTAAATTTCAACAGCATTTCATATACATATTGAACTTCAGTGGCAAAGATAACAGTTGGACTAACATATATTCAGATACAATAACTGACTTATTTGACTTATTTTTATATTGATTCAACAACTTGGTCCCTAAATATACGTGGAACAAAGAAATTGTTACAATTTAACAAAGGGATGCATGCAACTAGCTCCTTATTTCCTTTCACACCCACTCTTTTCTTCTCTTCCGTTTTGTTTCCTTTCGTTTTCACTTTCACAATATATACAGCTTAAAAAATTTATTCATCTATAAACCTTTAATGCATTAGTTATCCATGCCCTTAACTAGGCTTACCTCTTAAACTGTGAGACATTTCGGAATAGAGGAGAATACAGATCCTGATCATTCTTCAAGATAGGAGCTTTTTCAATCTCCATCTTTGCAGCCAAGATCTCCTGATCACGGGCAGAGGACCATCTTGGTCTCTGCATTCAGATACAAAATGCTGAATTTTTTCAAACAATAGAGAACTAAAAAATTATGCTATTGCACACCAGGTTATAGTACCATTGAACGTGAGGACCGACGGTGTCGCAATAGTATTTGGTTCATCTCATCCATTGTTGTTATCGATTTTGGAGGCATCTGACACCTCATTTTTCTCTTCCTAAAATTACTAACAGCAGCAGAATCATTTTTCGCACTTTCAAGGTAATTCAGTGGAACAGTATAATTATTGAAAGTCTCATTTTGCTTCAAGTAGGTGACCTTTTTTGCCAAAGTTAGATTTCCTACTGGAGGGGATCTGAAAGTAGTGCTAACGGCTTCAACCTCCTTATAAGCTAGGCTTGTGTCCTGCAGTGGCATACCATCCGATGAAGTTTGAGAGTTTGTTTTCATACTCTCGTTAAACGTTGGGCCATCTCTGGCTTCATTTACCAATTCCAAGTCAGACTTACTATGTTGACCTCTGTCACTTTCTAATATAAAAGGTTCATTTTTAGCTATCACAATCTCAGATACAAAATCATCATCTACTTCTCTCTCACCTACAAGTTCAGTGGGATTGCTTGGCCTTTCTTCATCAGATGCCAAAGCTGTCTCTGTTGACCCATTGTTTATCTTTGGTGCAACATTTACCAATTCCAAGTCGGAATTACTCTGTTGAATTTTGGCACTTTCTAATACAGAGGCCCCATTTTCAGTCATGACAATCTCAGGTTCAAAATCATCATCAATTTTTCCATCATCCACAAGCTCAGTGGGATTGCCCAACCTCTCTTCCTCAGATAAAAATGCATCCTCTGTTGAGCCATTGCTTCTTTTTGATGCCACACTATGTCCAATAACTCCAATTATGGTAGAATCGTTAGAATCGTTTATCACCTCCGCAAGTACAGAAAAGTTTGACGTGGTTGATGAATCAAAAGCAAGAGTGTTTCGAACCATTACAGAATTTGCAGAAGATTGCATAAGTGAGAGGATGTTTTCATTGTATGCTCGATTGCTGGTATGGAGAAGCAGAGATTGAAGAGCATTCCCATATGGAAGCAATAGGGACTGGAATAGTAAGTGAGTGACAGCTATAATCACTATCAAAAGCAGCCATCTCGGCGCTTTCTTATGCAGTTGAATGCAGAACTCCATGCCAGGGAACTCACTCTTTTTGCACAAAATCCCAAAGTTACAAACCCATCTTCAGAAGGAACTGACCCATTTTTCTGAATGCTACATAACGAAGTGAACCAAAACAGGTTAGGAAAATGTCAGAATCCAACAAAAACAGAAAATGAAGGGGAAAATAAAGCAAGTACGCATAGAAAAATCCATAGCAGCAAGAGAAAAAGGTGTGGAATTGAACTTGGAATCAAAAGTAATAGTTATAGGTTCAGAAGGCAGCGTGGTGATACTCTTTTGAACATGAAACCGACGAACATCATAAAGCTGAAAACTTTCGAGCCAGCTGCAATCATAATTATAAATGGAGAAAGTAAATATTGAACATAGAAGCGTAGAGTCACTTAGAAAGAACAAGATAGAATTGCAAAGAGAAGTAAAAGCTAAAACCAGGAAAAAAAAAAGGAAAAAAACAACCCCAATTACGGTAAACAGAGTCAGAGACTTCTTGCAATAATCAGACAAAGGAAATACATCACTATCTACTACTGTTACTGAAATTCATCGCTTACAATAAACCGGAACATGATCAAGAAATGAACTTTTAGTAATTTGGTAGCCAAGAAACCAAGTACAAATTTAAGCATGCCAATTTCATTTTCTCAGCAGCCAAGCAAATGGCTACTTATTAAGCACAAGCAAAACAAGCTGACAAGTCAAAGAAACTCTTAACAAACCTCCAAAGTGAGTAACCAGAAGCAAGAAGCGGACAAGAAGAAGAGGAAGAAAGTAATGAACTTTTTAGCTTGTGAATGTAACCTTTAAAATCTCTGATTTTGGTTTTAATAAAGAGATTATCAGGGTGGACATGGAATGGAAGATTTAAGAGAAAGTTACAAATTTAATATGAAAAAAAAATTCTTCATGATCTGTTTTTCTTTAATTTCAGCCATTGATTACTAAATTTTTTGAAGAAAGAAATTTATTACGGATGGATATGGATCCGTTCCCTTGAAATCACCTTTTCATTTTTGCTGTTATTGCACCTCATCTCGTCCAAACGTCCGTACTTGTCGGTCGTCGTCATTATTGATCAGCAACTGTTCCTTGTTTTTAAATGTTTTTATTTATTAAGACAGCCGGACAGCGAGAGGTTGTTTCTCTCATTATTAGACTTGGATTAAGTATTGCTAAAGTAACTAAAATTAATTATTTAAATAATTAATTCTTATTATTTATAATTTTTTAATATTATTATATTTAGTTATGGAATACTTTACCACTACTATAAAATTAGGACTAGACATCTAGTTGTCACTTAAATAATCAGATTGAGCTATTAAAACCGAATATCTAGAAAGACAACTATCAACTCTAATATTAAACTAAAAGTCAATTATTACTAAAATAACTAAAATTAACCGATAATAAGCCCTTTAATATTTTCTAAGATGTGAATATAGTGTACCGTTCGTACAGGTCGACCATTTCTCCGGTTGTGCTTGTGAATGTAATTATTAGCCCGTAAACATTGCATTAATGTTCTGATATTTTATCCATTAAATTTAAATTGCATAAAAAGCAGCAATGGAATCAAAGTTTAATTTTAAAAAATTTTCATTTTTTAAGTGTCAAAGCTAAAGTAATAAAATTCACAATTATTTCAAAATAATATTTATTTAACTTATCCATGTTTTAAAACTCAAACCAAAATTTTAAATTCATACGCAAAATATTTAAGGTTAAAAGATTTAATCGATATTAAATTATAAAAAATTATTAACAATTAAATAAAATTAAAAATAAATATATGATTAAAAAATCATCCCCAAATTTTAATAAAAATTTATTCATTTATTTTATCAAAATTTTAACTAAAAATTGGTAAATAAAAATGTGTTTATTTCTTTTAATTTATAAAAATTAATTAATTTACAAAACTAACAAATTAATTAACATATTTTTAACAATAACACTTATTAAAATAAATTAAACTAAAAAACAAACTAATTAAAAAATTTTACGATTAAACCGATTGAATTAATTTGTTATTTTAAATATTGAATAATACTTCAGAATTTCAATTACTACAATTTGGTTATGGAAATGGTTCAGTAGCTACATGATTTGTAATATTATTCACAACCAAAAAGCTACCATGAATGCATTAGCAAATACAATTATCCCTTTAAAAAAAACCAGAGGGTTTTAGGGGATTCCATTTACAGATTTAGATCAAGCATTATGGTGAAAGAGAAAAATCAGCATGTGAATTAGCAAGAGGGAATATCTGGTTGGCCACCCATAAATGCTCAAAATGGTCCCTATTTTTTTGTTTTTCCTTGAAATGTCTGCCAAGTTGCCATGGGATGCAAAAATATTGGCCAGCAAAGCCATAATTGCTTGTTCCAGCACTTCAAAATGATTCCTGGCACTTTTTTTCTGCATCCAGGACCATGAACAGCTAAGCCTTTTTAACAGCTTCATCTACTCCCAGCCTGAAAAACTCTGTTGTACCAAATCGAGTGAAGGATCATATGGAACAGATCATATTTCAGAGGATTTTTGTGCCAAAGGAAATGCTTTTGCACCATTTTAATTCTTAAATGCATCGCACGGTACTTCTCCTCTGGAATTGAGAGCAGAATGCTCCTCAAATTTGGGATGTCTTTCTCTTGAACAAACACAGCAAATTCCTCCCAGTTCAATACCTCAAAAAATGGAGGCACATAGTTGTCCGATATGATGACAGGAATGCACTCGTATAATAAGGCCTCAACAACTCTAGGGGTGTGAACTTCGTAGCCCCTGGCACATATGCAATATCTGCTGCTCTTCATATATTCTCTGTATGTTCTTTTGCCTTCAACATCACGAGGCATGGGGCCAAAGATTTTCATATCGGACTCTTTATTTCCCCAATGCCATAGCAGGATTGGTCGTAAATAACCATGCATACCTCCTGCAAAGAAGGCCAGGACGTGTCTTTCTGCCAAAGGCTTCCCTCCAACATATTCTAGAGGGATCTCAGCAGATCGTATGTTCGTAACTGGAAGTGTAGCGTCCTTGCCTATTTTGAAGCCTTTAGCAAGATTTGCATTGCAGAGAGACCTGATACAGTTCGCCATACGTTGCCTTGTGAATTTTGGGGCCTAAAATCAATTGGACATTAAATGAGTTTCCACATATAATCAAAGGCTGCATGATATGCTTTAGCTGAATCATAGCAGTTTAACTACACAGCTTCGCTTATGGTTATAACAATTTCAAATTTCTGAAGGCGATGAAATGGTATTAACTCAATGACTCTTACATCCATAGCTGAAACAAGGCAACCGCGGTTTGATCATCATAGATTTATCAAATACTAATCATTGGCACTTAGTCAAAGCTCAAGGACTGACACAAATTGTGCTTTAAAAGTAAAAGTTCTAGCATTAATCCGTTTGGCAATCATATAAACATGAACCTAAATCTGTAAAACAAAAGGAACTGGAAACATACCCAGTCATGACAGCCAACAAGAAAATGATCTGCTCCTCTTGTTCTGTTCCAGGAACTATACTTTTTGGCAATTAAACCCACATAATTGTTCAAATATTGTTCAAGGTCTTTTGGGCTTTGAAATTCTTGACCAAATAATGCCCTTCGTAGTTCGTTTGAACTAAATGGCAAGTAGAACAAGTGAGCTTTCCTAGGATCCTTAACAACAAACTTCCTGCTTCCCTCCATTAGTTTCATAAACCATCCTTCTGATGCATATATCCCCCTCATCTTTGGCTGATGAAATATAGGCTTCTCTCCTTCCTTGTAGATATAAACTTTCAGTATACGTTCCATCAATTCATAACTCCTGAACATGACAACCATTTAAGCCCAAGCTCAATCAGCTATGGGAAATATTCTCCAAGGTATGCCAGAGATGAAGTATAAGAGAATACACAGATGGTCACTCTACTGAGCTATTTGTGCATGATCTGGCAATCAATGTACTTAGCCATGGGGTCAGAACAATATCAACATCCTCCAACTCAGTCACCAAAATACTGGGACTGCTACATATATTCCATGAAACAAATAACTCAACAAATATTTGTAGGTGAAAATATAGAGGAAATCGTGCACCAGATTTGCCTGCTTCATCTAAAATGTGCATAACCATGAAGCTCGGAAGAAAGATACAACTATTAGCTTATGTTATCCCCCAAAAATAGAGTTGCATCAACTGTAGGCAGCAAATTCTTTAGGTTTGTGATTACTTGAAATATAAAGGAGAGCTAGAATATGGTTAAACAAGTTTCTTTTTTTTTTTACTAGGTGGCAGAATTAACGAAAATGACTGGAAAATGTATGGAATACAAACTCTTATTCAACACATATGGTACCCCTAAAACTGTAGGATATGGCACTGCCCAAAATATAATATGGACTACCTATAAAGTAAAAAAGTTACAGACAAATTAGACATGAATGCATGGGTTTCGAACAATGAAACTAAAAAGGCTCACCTTTTGAACACAGAAAAATTTCGAAAAGCAGAAGCATAAAGTCCTGGAATGTTTCTCATAACAGGAGCTTTTTCTATCTTCGCTCTTGCAGATAGAATTTCAAGATCACGTACAGAAGAACGCCAAGGCCTCTATCACCAACAAAAAAAGGTAAGTCATAGCGCATTTATCATGCCCCAATGTCAACTACTTAAACAGATTTAAAATGTACCATAGAATGAGAAGAAACAAGGCCCTGAAGTAATAACGAATTCATCTGGGTTATTGATGTTGGCTGTCTCACTGACCTCTTTGGTGAAGAAATAGCAACTGAAGCTCTGTGCAGCAGCTTATTATTTGCAGATTCTTTTTTCACAGAGAAATCACTGACTGATGAAGTTAGATTAACAGAAAATATGTCACGGGCTCTTGAATCTCCACCCATGTTCTCCTTGCTATTTGAAGAAATTCTTGAATCAGCAGGCCAGATGTTAGTACGGCGTTCAGCTCCTCCAATCATTAAACCTGATACTGATTCAATATTTACTACTTGCAGGACCTTCTTGGGGTGTCTATATTTACTTTCCATACCTTTTGCTTGAATGGAGGTATCATTTGTGCTTGTAGCGTAACCCATCATAGAACTTTTTCCATGTTCTGCAGCCACCTTCAAAGCAAACTCATCGTTCTCACTTTTATTGGACACCAAATTGGAATTCTTGTCTTTATATTCTATTTCAATTTCATCAAGAAATTCTGCTTCCTTATTGGAGGAATAAGTATCATTTTCTGACATTTCGATTGATTCTAAAGTGTTGGAAATGGTAGTGTTTTTCACGAATGTAGTTACTAGACTCCTGTTCGCTGGTGATAGAGACCATATTTTACCATGTGGAAGTACAAAAATCTGGAAAAGAACGAAAACAGTGACAACCGTAGTAACAAACCGTAGCAACCTCCATAATCCAGTGAGATATAACCTCTCAAATGCAGCAGGAATATCCATAAGATTTAGGCCTGACAATCTCCAACGAAACAAGGTAAAGATCAGCTAGTCAATTGCAAGACAGAGAACTAACAGCCCTCAAAAAGTGGCGTCCTGCTTTGGAATCATGAGCTGCCAAAAAAGAAAAAAGGGAAATTTAAGAGCAATCACCAAAATAAGCAGGTTTGTTTGTATATAGCAAACGTCTAAAACAAAAACAAAGTAGGAAAGTTTGATCAAATTACAGCCAATTATTCGTCACAGAAACTTGAAAACTACATAAATAACCAAAGTGAATTATCTGGAATGGTGGAAAAAGAAGAAGAACAAAAAAGTGGTGATAAAGGACAACACCCAGCTTAAACCCTCAACACTCAACATCACAAATCTCTTTAACCCAAGGGAGAACTACTGCAAGCTTTAAAGCGCTCTCTTCTCGTTATTAACATCCAGACAATGAGTATTCATGAAAGTTTCTTGACATGATTCACAGTATCCCAGTAGCATAAGAAAACTTAAGAAGAAACTGCCAAGTAACGAAGCCGAGATAATTGATATTTCAGTACCTGAAGATGTTGAGACATTGACCAGAGGATCTAACAACTCCAAAGCTCGAAGCCTTTCGACCGTTTCAACTTTCACCATTATAAGTGGACATTTACGGCGTCCAATATCCATTCCACCACCAGCTTTTTAGCTTTAACTACATGACATGACGTCACCTTTGTCCCCTCTCCCTCCCTTGTATTTAATATATACAAAGAGGAAGATGGGGTCCATTGATCACTACAACAAGTTATTATATATATATATATAATTCATAATTTACTGTTTTAAGGTTTTAGTTAAAATAAGAATTTTTATAAATAGGCCACTTTTCTTTTTCAAAAAATTACAGAATTTAACGTGATTTTGCCCAATATTTGAATAATAATGATAATATAACTCCGTCTAATATTCTAGAAAAAGAATCATAGTAAAAAAAATAAATTGAATTAAAATATATTTAAATGATTTAAAAAATAAAAAATCTCAGTTAAAATGTTAGAGTGATTTATATATAAGAAAAATGCATAACTTAATACTTAAATGTAGACCGCTTTAATAATATAGTATTGAACTTGGGCAGATACGGGATAAGAAAAGCTAACATCTATTGAACTAATCCTTATGGAGTTGAGGTCGAGGGAACAAGATCTCCTGGTTTAAGTGAGCATTCCCAATGCTCCAATTACCAACTGGGGGCGATTCTTCTTCTTTAGAAGGTTCGCAAATGGATGCTTGATGGATCTAGCTGCATTGCTTGCCTCAATAAGATCATTAATCTCAGCATCAACTTTTCTAGTCCCTCTAACTTTCTGCAAAACTTCTCTTCCTTCTTCTATTCGGCCTCTTTCCACAAGACTGTTGGGAGTCTCAGGAAGGAAAATGCCTCCGACAAACATTACTGTGGCAGGCACTGTGGCTAACCCCAGAGATAGCCTCCATCCCCATGGATGGAGTTTTTCTGTTCCGAAATTTACGAAGTTAGCTATCAGAATGCCCAAGCATGTTATGAGTTGAATTGAAACAGTCGGTTAACTGCTCCTCGGACATTTGGCGGTGGCATCTGCGAGAGGTACAACGGAACTGCCTACAAGAATGTTGTCGTAAATGGTGTTAAATAGCAGAATACGGTACGGTTAAAAGAAGTAAAAGAAATCTGAAAGTTGAAGCAGTGGGCCGACTTGATTACCAAATCCCTCCAAACAAGCATCGGCCAACAATTAGCATAGGAATATTCAGTGCGAAGGCATTGACAATAGCTCCAGCGAAAAACCGGCTGCACCAACCATGATGCTAGCTCTCCTCCCACCAGCTCTGGTTACATATATAGGAGGCTCCAAATGTGGAAACAAGAGCCGCAAAGTACAACGAGGACGTGAACAGTGTGAGCATCTGATCGTCATATTTACACTAATCTGTCTCCTTCAGATGTGCATGCTTCCTTCGATGGACTAGGAAATCGTCCATGGAAGTCACTCCACCTGAAACCAATTAAAAGTCTCATCAACATCAACAATTGGGTTCCAATCAACAGAGTAAGTTGCACTGTTTCGTACATGGAAAATGACCCTAACTTTTTGGAAGCGAGACCTGACCTGAAACTCCAAGGTCATATCCGAAAAGTGAACCCCCCATGGATCCAATAACACAAGCAGAGATGAAGTAACCAGTAATCCTATACTCATAAAGATGAATCCTTTGAGGGTCTCCTCCTTCTACAAAAGCTCCGCCTGCCATTGCTTCAAGATGCTTCCTATTTTCTGTCCTTCATTTCATCAAATTCAGTTAATCTCTCCCTTTCTAAATGGCAAGCAATAGTATTACATTAGTAAATTTTCAGGTAACCAGTAATCACTCCTCAAATGACTCGAAATTAACTTGTATGAGACTCTGGTTCGTCAACAGAGCTTACCGTCACCACGACAAAGAATTCTACAAATTTCACCATTTGTTTCCAACATATATGAAGGCTAATCACTGTAGAAATTTTAATCCCTTTAAAATCTAATATCGATTCATATCAAATCATCAAGAATAAAATAAAACGGAAGCATACCTGAATTCATTATGAAATCTACAATGGAATTTTGCGGTTTTGTCTTCCAAATTAGAACGTAGCCCTTTTTTCAGAGTTTTTCGTAATTCTCTGTTTTCTCTCTCTAATGATAAGATTTCATACAAGAATTTAGGTTACGTTTAATTTGGGGATCATAACTATTTATATTAGGGTAGAACCCTAATTTAATTTCTAGTTTGACCCATCATAAAACTAGAAATATAAGTCCGGTCTCTACATATATAGAGCCCACACTTAAAATAGATACATAAAGTCCAAATATCATAAACATATTAGACCACTTTAGTTAATTGGGCTCAACTTTATATAATAACCTTTATATACAATCATACACATATAAACCCACATGCTTGATTAAAAAATCCTTCCAACCACAACTAGCGATAATCATAAAAGAGAAACCATCCGAGTTTGTCTCGAGTATCACCGAGTCATATGTTAACAAGAGAATCAAATTGACGAGTAGACTGCAAATATGTCATTGCCACCAATAAAAATGTTGACCTCTGTTTAGTACTTACGCCATAATATATTCGTATTTAGCATAAATTTTCAATTTAATTGATATTTTATAATTCTAATTATGAGGTAATGAAATTTTTAGATTTAAGATGTAATTTATATTTAATATAATTATTATAAAATTATATTAATAAGGTAGATATTCTAACCGTTAATTACCTTAACCTTATCTATTAATAAATTTAAAAGACAACAGTAG
Source organism: Erythroxylum areolatum (assembly GCA_024520975.1). Classification (NCBI taxonomy): domain Eukaryota; kingdom Viridiplantae; phylum Streptophyta; class Magnoliopsida; order Malpighiales; family Erythroxylaceae; genus Erythroxylum; species Erythroxylum areolatum. The sequence goes on from JANIJH010000008.1 coordinate 3,806,504, forward strand.
GATATTTATGCATTCTTGCAGATAACTACTCCTTAATGCTTGTTTATTTAAGTTTAACCAAAACACTGTACTTTTGATGTCAAAGCATAATTTATGTTTTCCATATAATTAAAAATAATTTAATGGCAATTGTTATTTCAATTAAAGTAAACATTTGTAATTTCTGGTTTTCTTTTTTAAATAATTGATTGATTTTCTTTTTTAGGTTGTTTTTACAAAATAGGAAAATTTTAAGTTCTACCATGTTTTTCTTGTTAAAGAAGAAACACTAAAAGGTAAGTTGAATTCAAAAAAGTGATCCATGAAAAGGTTATGTGAGTTTGATAGATGTATCTAAACCTATCTCTTCCTTTATTGTTGATAATGCAAATACGTTAAGTTAGAGTAAGTGTTCTTCGTGTATAAATAGTACGAGTAACTTGTTAATGTCAAGTTTTCTAACAATGGATTCTTCCGTAGAGGTCACTCTTGCAGAGCTCAAGAATGTTGGTCTCGCATCCTTGACTCTTTCTTTGATGAAACAAACAAAATTCGATGAGCGAACAGTTTCTACTTTGAAGGATTTGAAAGAAAGACGTGAAGTCCTTGAAGAGCACAACTTAGACGGCGCACAAGTGGTAGTTCATCGAGAAGGTAATATTGCTCTCAACACGGAGCTTCAACAAAACAATGGAAACCCAAATCCTACAATGCTGCTCCAAAGCCAACAAGAGCAAGTACCTCGAATGAGGCAGATAACGGAACTGTACGTACCACCTGAAATCCCTCCAATCCCATCTCTACGTGATTTGTTTCTCACATGCAGACGCAGCAGGCCCTTTGAAAGACAGCTTACAGAGAGCGACGTGAGGGATGGTCTGTGTAGGCTTTCGATAGCCAAGAAACACGCCCAAATGTCTGTTTTGCCAATGCTGAATCCTGACGAAAATCTTCAGAACGGAGTTGGAGTGACTATTTATGATATCAATGGCAGCACTTTTAATATGATCCTCAGGATTTGGGCTTCTAAGTTTTATGTCCTGACCGGAGGTTGGAATTCGTTTAAGAAGGTGCACGGGTTGCAAGAGCTTCGAGATTTCGTTACCTTGTGGACATTTCGACATTCCTCTACAGGTAAACTTTGCTTCGCAATCATGCATCGGAGTTTACCTTTGTCTCAAACACCAACCAGGACTCGCCGAAGCAAAAGGTTGAAGGAGAATTGATGACACTAGTTAGATTGTGTAGAATAGCTGATTCCTTTTCCCTACTTTTGCTTAGAAGTTATTCAGACCATGATCCTGAAAACGAATGCCTAGTTTTGTTCTGTTTACTTCTACTTTTGATCACTCGCTCGTAATATGTTAATTTGATTTTCGTTTACCAATGTAATAGATTTGTTTTATCTTATTTTTAGTGACTAAAGGACTGTTACCGATCACATTGTATGTGAAGAACAAACTCTTTTGAGAAAGTTGAGTTTTGTACTATACTAAAACATTAACTAAGAGCCTAAAGTGTACCTTTGCTTGCCAAATCTGATAAAATCGTAATTCGTATCCATTAACACGACCAGTGCTTTCAAACGCACCCACAAAGCAAAAGTTATTTTCCACCTCAAGGTATTCTGCATAAATTCTAATTTCTAAACACATGAAAATTGAGATTATAATATTTAATAGAGTTTCACAAACTCTATTAAAAGTAATTAATTAGTATTTAAACGTCTAGAAGGTATTTAACTTATATTTTTTTCCAAGTGAGTATTTTCATTTTTCAGTTTTAAAATGTGCCCAAACAACAATTTAGAGAAATTAACAAAATTGTGTTGAACGGCTAAAGACGTACACGATGAACACATGGTGCAGAAAGGAGATGTATACTTACTCGGACAAAGTTTATTTTAACCGAAGAAGTCTTTTTTTAATAAACCTCCAGGCTCCAACCAGTTTTGAACTTTCTTTGTTCACAGGCCTCCCTCTGCCTAAGGAAAATCCTTCAAAATCTTGGTTTAATCCACTGTGTATCTTTTGTTCAGGTATTTGTTCTTATCACTTCTCTTCTCGGTTGGTTTTATCTACTTCTGTTTTCCACTCTTTTTAACAATTATTTGGATTCCGTTGTGTAACCCTTTTTGTTTCCTCTTTCTGTATGAATTTGTGGGAATTGAGTAGACTTTTGATCTTTCTGTGTCTGGCTTTTGGGGTATTTATCTTGATCTTGATTTATGAGCCTATTTAAAGTCCCGTCTATCAATCAGTGTGTTTGGAGTTTGATGGGTATTTTTAATTTCCTTGATTCCCGAGGTTGCATGCTTCGTCAGATCATGTTTAGATCTGGGAATTCATATTTGCTCGCTGAGAAATAGGTTTCTAGGAAAGGAATATGAAGGACAGGGAAATTTGGGTTTTTTTCGTTTCTCGACATATTTCTTGCTCTTTATCGTCAAGTTCACACTTTTCACTCAAGAAAAACCATACATCCATGCTAAGAACAATTCGATTATGGGACTTCATTCTGTTGTCCTTCCGGAGTTTGATCTTGTACTGTTCTTCTGCAATCGAAGTTTTGGTCTTTTCAGTTGGATCGTAGATCTTGGCAAGTTTGCTTTTACTTGGAAATTAGTTCCGTGGAAGTAGTAGTAGTAGTCTTTGTACTTTAAAATGTATAGCGAACCCCTGTATTTTTCTTAAGCCCACTTATGTCCCTTCTGTTTCATTTCTTAGATTTATTAGCTTGAAATGTTGTGAAAGACTAGTTTGTTTGTCTCTAGGTACAAACTTCAGTAAGAAACCTTTGGTAACAGCGATAAAGTTCTTTTGTTTGACAACTGTACCATATTTTCCTGCAATAAAGTTTGTTATATCTAGTGGCCTTGAGCTGCTGATAGCTAGATGCCAGCAGATCGATTTGATAAGCATTAGCACTTCTTTTTTAAAAGCCTCCACTTGGTTTAGTAGCATTAGTTCTTGTACTTCAACATGTTACTCTTCAAAATATGATTGATTTTGGGAAATGAGTTTTTATTTATGAGGTAACGCTTTCGCAGGAATGTAAACTGGAGATGCTTACCTCCCAAATTGGAGACAATTAGAAAAGTTAATTCCTAAATCAGATTGGCATCTTTCCTCCCTGAATATGGAGGATGAGAGTGGGCTTGAGCTCAGCTTGGGTCTAGGTTGTGGCATATCAGCTGGGAAATCTAAGGGGAGAAGTGGAAGCTCTTCCGATAATAGGACTGATGATGGTGATAGAGGTAACAAAGTGGAAGATGACTTTAAAAAGTTCCTTTATTCTAGTACCCAAAAGCAGGATTCAGGTACTGGATCACAAAGTTCAGCAAAATCCCAGGAAAAATTTTTAGTTGATCTTTCCAAGTCCAATGCAAATGCAGATGCCTCTGCAAATATTAGCAACATGATGCTGTGGGTTTCATCTGGTAATAGGCCAACTGAAACTGAAGAAGAAAAGAGGCCAGAAGTGGGTAGAAAACGCAAAATGATATCTGATGAGATAAATAACGAGAAGAAACATGAGAGAGATGCTCAGTATCCTGATCTACCTGACAAGAAAATATCACATATATCAGTAACAACAGATGATGGCTCAACTGCAGAAAATGAAGATGTGGCTGACTCGGAGGTTGAGGGCTCAACATCAAGGTTGTTCTCTAATAACGATGATGGCTCCAAACAATTTGTTGGAGTTAGTGGTCCTTCAGAGATTCACAAGGAAGTTCGTGGTTTTTCAAATTCAAATGTTGCGGAGTTAGAACGACAAAAGAGACATAATAGTTCAACTTCAAATGAATTTAAACAGGGGAACTTCAATTTTGGAGTTCCTTTTCCAGTTCAGCCAATAAACATAGCGAATGTGCCTTACTCCTTTGCAACAAAGGAGTCCAACTCTCTTGATGTGTCCAGCAATTCGGGAAATCAACTATCAGGCATGATGCAGGTGATGCCTTCTTTAAATGCTGAGCAACAAAAAGGAACCCAGTCCATCAATCCACCGAATTTGCCTATGACATTTGGCTATTCACCTGTCCAGCTTCCAACTTTGGATAAGGAGAATCCCTGGGGCTTTGTTCCTCATGTTCAACAGATACATCCTTCATCTCTTGGAAGAGGTCAACCAAACTCAGAGAAGCATAATGATGGATTGAAGATTCCTCAAGGTGTACGCCTAACTGCTTTAATCTGTTTTAACTTATCTAAGAAGAATAAAAAATTTCAAGGAAAGTGTTCCTTTTTTTTCTTCATCACCCTGCATAGTCTTATATGATCCAACTGATGATGCATGTTTTGCGTAATGCTTGCCTGGATTAGAGTCTGTAAAGCTGGTAGAATTAAAATATCTAAGAAACGTGAAGAATTATGATATGCATTGTGTGCTAGTGGAGAACATCTAAGATTTTCTTAATTGACATTATCAACCTTTTACACGATACCATGCTTTAGTGTGCTTGTTTTGTTGGATTACACCCTTCAATGTTGTCATATGACATCCAGTGACCATTGATCATTGATATTGATATATTAAGAGTTATAGTTTAATTTCCTTTGGAAGGACTTCACATATGCTTTACTTTTCTTTAACATCATTGGTTAATGTAGCAGCTGCCCAGTTAATGGCTCGAAATTTATCTGATGCTACGCATTATAATGGGAGAAAAGTAGAGCATGCCATAAATGATGGAAAGCAACACATTACAGAAGAAGGTACCTCCTTGCAAGCTGACAATGATGTAATAGGAAGTAACTTGGACCCTAGGGCAAACGATGCTCCTGAATGTTCAGCAGCCGAAGGTCTCTTGATTGATTTCTCTGCAATAAAGCCAGGTATGGCTGCTGCTGTGAAATTCGGGGGTTGTGGTTCATTTCCTAATTTGCCGTGGGTATCAACCACTGGCCCGAATGGAAGGACTATATCTGGTGTCACTTACAGATATAGTGCAGATCAAATAAAAATTGTTTGTGCTTGTCATGGTTCTCACATGGCCCCTGATGAGTTTGTTCGTCATGCAAGTGAGGAGAATGTGGAGTCAGAAAGTGAGACCAATATAGCAACGGTTCCTAGTAACAATCCTACTACCTCTGCTCGAAGTTGAGGTCCACCATCGTCCCTCTTTCGAACTACACCTATGTTGTCCTTGTTCAAAGAAAGTTAATTTGTGACAGTACATTGAGCTAGGATCCTTCTTTGATCTTACTCCTCTGTTTGCTAACGTTAGCTTCACGCATTGTTGCAATCACACGTTGCAGTTGTATGTCATAATATTCCAGCTGCATTTTTTGTGCCCATGGTAAATATTTGAGAATCGCAATTTGATTTCCTTCCTCCTTGCAAGGCTTTCACGTCAAAACTGAAAAGTCTAGCCTATAGCTAAGTGGCGGAAGGCAGTCTGTTTGTATTTGATTAGACGAGTAATCCGCAGGTGAATGGAAGTTCAGAAGATGATATCAGCTCCAAAGGAACTATGATTTATCTCCCTAAAATCTTGATCTGGTAATCAGTCTTATGAAGTATGTTTTGAGATTGTAACAATTTCATGATTTTCTTGCTTGAGAATGGTAAAATCATTGTGTTAAGAGTTGTAGCCTCTGGAGTCTAACCATCTGTTAGCTAACTGCTACATGATTTGATTAACTTTCTCTTAAAGAAAATGAAATTAACTCATCTCAACTTGTAAGCGGAGATGGCTAAACACTCTTTAAGTGTAAAAACCAAAGACAATAGCGTGTCGTACGGGCAAAGGACTTTAGTGCACGCCATTGTCAAGCTTTTTTGTCATTGAATTTGAAGAAAACTTGCAGTTAGTATCATAGTACATGTGCCGTGACCAGTAAACACCGCCGGATTTCGTGTCGGATTCCTTACAGGTTGGAATTACAACATCCAATCCATCCATTGCAGGAACTCTCTTCCCTCCCTCTGTTAACACTTTCCAGTCAACGTCTTTGGTAAGTTGTGAATGGCATTTGCGTACGGTCTGTTACTTGGTTATGTTGACGTTTCAATTTTGGGCATGAAAGAAGTAGATAATCGGGTACTCAAAACTTGACAGCGCAGAATGGATACAGCTGGCCAACTAAACAGTGTCTTTCCTCTTTCAGGTAAAACGTCACTTTTGAGTTTGTCACTGATTGAAGGTATCATTAATGGTAAGCAGATAGATTTAGTTATTATCAAAAAATAAAAATTATAAATTTGTTTATTAAAATTTTTTACTTTAAATTTATTATTAGTTATAACAATAAACATTTTTATATCAATTTATGTCCCAAACTTAGTAAACTACCAATAATTAACAAAACCATTGACAAATTGGTTAGTTTGAACGTGACCAAGTTCAAAACTTTAATTGATTAATCGAAGCTTACTTTCTCTAAATCATGCGGAGTTTTCTTAAATTGTGGATGGAGAAGATTGTGGGAAGAAGATGATTAAAGTTATTGTATAGCCAAGTTGATGTAACAGATCCTTACAGAATAAGAAAGTAACAAACCATATTAAATTTCTCTAACCCTTTAGCTAAGCTAAGCTGTATATATTCAGCTTGTAAGCTGGCCTCTGCAGTGACATCAGCTAAGCAATCCACTTGCGAGAAGATAAAGACTTATTTAATGACGTTGACCTTACTTATTTTGCAGTAATAATCAAATCTTACCTTCAACCATGGATTGTTATGAAGGACAAGACCAAGGAATATGTTTTCAACTTTCATTGGAAGTTCATGCCAGATTAGAAATAAATGTTACGTTACCAGAGTTTGTATTTTAGTGAAGAAAACTATTATCTTACGTCGGGATGAGGGGAGGGCTTGTTAATGTTAGGCCAATTTGTACGCGCATTATATGATCCCCTCCTCCACCTTGTCATCACTACCGAATATCAAAAGTCGTATACTTAGGAGCAGAATATAAAAATGGTTTGTCAAATACGGACACGAAGTACCAGCCTGAGAAGAGACCAAGAAACTTTGAACCATGTAGATGCCATTTTGGGGAGGGACATCTTGATATATCAACCTCTCCAAGCTCTTCCTAACCCATTTATCAAATCTTCACTAACCATACATACAAAGATACAGAATGCTTGTTGGAGCTGATTGAAATTGAAATTCTGGGAAAAAGGTTTTGGGTTTGTTGTTGTCTTTTCCCATGAATCATTCGAGCCTGTTCATTGCAAGTCTCCTTTTGGTGATAATTCGAGGTGAAGCACAGACCAGCGTTCCTCAGGCTGACGGATCACAAGATCTTACCTCAAATTTCCAACCAAGTCTTGCCGTTGTCATAGGAATTCTCTGCATCATGTTTTCTGCAACTTTTATGCTCATACTCTATGCGAAATTCTGCTACAGAGGAGCTACCTTTCACGCTGCTTTACAAAACGGTCCTGGTCTGCTTCAGCCAGGAGCTTCACGATTCTCTGGAATAGATAAAACCGTGATCGAATCTCTCCCTTTCTTCAAGTTCTCTTCACTTGGAGGGTCTAGGCAAGGGCTGGAGTGCGCAGTCTGCTTGTCAAAATTCGAAGATATCGAGGTACTCAGGTTGTTGCCCAAATGCAGACATGCCTTCCACATAGACTGTATTGATCAGTGGCTAGATAAACATTCAAGCTGCCCTCTTTGCAGGTGCAAGGTCAGTGCAGAGGACCTCGCAACCTTGGCATATTCACATAGTATGCGATCTTTGATGAATCTATCAGAGGGACGTCAGGATTCAAACATAGAGCTATTCGTGCAGAGAGAGGAAATTCGTCAAGGGTCGTGGAGACTTAGCATTGGGAACAGCTTTCGAAAACCTGAGAAATGTAACAAGGAAGAACAGGCGTTGATTCAAGAAGAAACTGAGATATGTACCCAATATGACAAGAAACTCCTACACAAGTTCCACCACGAGATCATTGTCTCTGATGTCGTTCTCAAGAATAGATGGAGTAATGTTAGTTCTTCTGACTTGATTTACTTGAATTCCGAAATGCTTAACCACTCGTCAAGCGATCGATTCTCAGCTCTTGATTCCAACGACGGTCAGTTAAAAGCCACGAGGACCTTGGAAGACGGGCAAATTGTGAAGATTAAGGAGGACATGGAAATCAAGAGATTGTTTGAAAGCAAGATTAGTACAATCAACAAAAGTCTTCCAAGTTCAATTCCGCTTCTACCTTCTACATCTGATTCAAAAGAAACAAAACCGGTTCGTGACACCTCAAGGGGTATATCTCCGTGTGAAAGAAGATCAATATCTGAAATTACTGCTTTCTCGAGGTTTAGAAATGCCAGGACTATGATTAGAGAGCCTTCCTTAGAAGGAGGAAGTAACGTAAAGGAGGAAAGGTTGAGACAGCTTTGGTTGCGTATTGCTAGAAGGACAGTTCAGTGGTTTGCTAATAGAGAAAGAAGATCTGAACAAACAGAGCCCCCAAAACATACATTACCTGTATAAAATAATTCCTCTGTTTTTCTCTGTTCCGTTAGAACTTTCTTCTTTGTTTATATATTTATCCCATATAATGTTTACAATTTCTTCAGGGTTTTGAAGTTTGTTTTTATGTAGACTTTAGTATTATTGGGTACCTTTTCTAGAAAAGATGTTCATGAAAATTCATAGCAACATTTACACACATCTGTTTAATTTGCCAGATACTCACGGTTTCCCTATCAGCAATTTACGTACATTATTGATAGATTCTGGAAAAACTAAAAAGAGAAAACTATTCATGTATCTATAAACTCCATGATTGATCCGCATAATGTTATTCAATTGGGGAAAACACAAGCATAGTTATGACAAATCAAGGTAACAGTCCGGACCACAACTGCAATATTACAGCCTCAATTGTGGCTGTAGACTGTAATTCAAAACCTTGATTAAGGCCATATCAGGATTATATCCAGATCAGAAGAGCCACTTGCTCTGGATCCAGGAACTCGAGGCCTTCCTGTTTGGTCAATCAAACATGGAAAACAAAAAGGTACACTTGTTTGCAGGATCTAATTACACCCCAAAAAGATCTTTTTAGATAAAGAAAGATTACTGATAATAGATCAGAACAAAACTGCCTCTAACTAATCAACACAATATAGTTAGACTCAACTGTCAGTCACTGCCATGGAAGTAGGTCCCCACACAACGTGATCCCATATGAAACTTGGAAGCCACCAGATGACAAGGCCCAACCGATCCATAAAATAATTGAAACCATTGAATTTAGATATGCTGACACTAGATAATCGTTTATCTTATGCCAGAACATCCATCGGATTCTCGCGGTCTCTGGCCTCATAATCTGCAGAAAACATCGTCTTGGTTTCTTAATTCTTAAATTACCTCATCTTTTACTAGCAATTCACCTACCTTATGTTTGATTATATTAGGTGAAATACACACTCGAATTGCCTTCCAATTGATTCACCGAAGCCATGCAATCATAGTTTGACTTGGGCACTTGCTTATGCATTTGGGGTCATAGAGTTTAATGATAGCGTTAGATTTTTGTGGCCTGATTAGTTCATAACCATTTTGCACAATTTATGTTTCAGATTAAAAAGGAACAAAGACAAGACTTGTAATCGATTTAATCATGCACCTGCTGTTAGACTAATGACATATTTTATCCCATAATTACAAAGATGAAGGAGTCTTCTTAAATTATAAAAGGAAGACTTCTTCACCTATCTAAAGCAACTCATCTTATAATATTTCACTTGTATTATTTTCAAAGAATAATGAAATATCGTTAAATTCTAGTATTCATTATTTGTCTATTTAATGGCAATTGTTGGGTATAGTTATAGTGAATTATTGAGCAGAAAATTCTGTCGAGGATATTAGAATTTACGTGGGACCGTTTGTGACCCTCCAGTCTTCCTTGGGAATTTACCTGGTGTGATTTTTCAGTACAATCATTCACACTCTATTCATCCAGGCAATAGTAGTCAAGATGTATTTGTCATTATTGGAGAAAATCAAGAGAGACTATGTTTGACACAAAAGTATGAAAAAGGTACTACAATGTTTTGGCATTAACGAGAAGTTAAAACCTGTTAGTACTCCGCTCGCTCCTCATATAAAGCTTAATTTATCCCTATCTCCAAAGAAAGATGCAAAACGAGAGTACATGACTAAACTATCATATACAAATGTGATTGGTAGCTTGATGTATACCATGATATGTACAAGGCCCGATATTTCACAGGCAGTTGGGTTGTGAGCAGGTATATGCATGATCCTGAAAAGGAATATTGGCAAGCTGTGAAGTGGATATATGATACATTCTCAACATTGTAGATGTTGGTTTAGTATTTCAGCAGGATAAGCACGACGGTCAATGTGTAGTTGAATATTGTGATTCCGATTATACCGGTGATTTAGATAAACATCGATCAACTACTGGCTATGTGTTTACTCTTACAAAGGCACCAGTTAGTTGGAGATCTATTTTACAATCAACAGTTGCTTTGTCGACTACAAAGGCAGAGTACATAGCAGTTACAGATATTGTGAAGGAGACAATTTGGCTTCGATGATTGCTTGATGAATTGGGAATTGGACAAAAGCATGTCAAAGTATATTTTGATAGTTAAAGTGTCATTCATTTAGCAAAGAACCAAGTTTATTATGCAAGGACGAAGCACATTGATATTCGCTATCACTTTATACGAAAGGTTCTAGAAGAGGCGGAGTAGTAATCCAGAAGATTAAAACCATTGAGAATCCTACTCATATATTGACAAAGGTAGTGACTACGGTCAAGTTCCAACATTATTTGAACTTGATCAATATTGCTAAAATTTGAAGATGAGCACTATAAAGCGCATTTGAAAACACTACTAAAAATGAGTTTTGTGAGAAATTTGAAGTTGTGAAATATGTCAAGGTGGAGAATTGTTGATTAATGACATATTTTATCTCATAATGAAAAATTACAAAGACGAGAGAATCTTTTTAAGTTATAAAAGGAAGACTCTTTCACCTACCTTAAGAATCTCATATTGTAGTATTTCACCTATATTATTTTTATAAAATAGTGAAATATTAATTTAGTAATGCCCGAAGAAATAGGTATAATTGGCTGAATCTCGTTAAATTCTGGTATCCTTTATTTGTCTATTTAATAGCAATTGTTGGATATAGTTATAGTGAATTATTGTACTATTAAATTAAATGTCTAGGAAAATTCTATCTGTGACCCTCCAATCTTTCCTAAAAATTTACTTAGTATAATTTTTTCTTAGTATAATTTTTTAATACAATCGTTTACACTCTATTCAATTAAACAATAGCAATCAAGGTAAATTTATTATTACGGAAAAAATTAACTCAAAGTTTTACAACACCTGCAGCACCGGAAGGACTAGACTTTAGCGAAGCAGCAAGTAATCTCAACAAAAGGCCAAAGACACGAGATTCTAGTGTTAGCCTTGCAAATTGTGGTGATGTGGCCTCCATTAATTTATATATTAGATGTGGTCCTTGCCAGAGAAAAAACAAGAATAGCTGATACCATTAAATAAGGTCCTGTTTGGTTCTATTTTTATCCATTAATTTTATATATTAGATGTGGTCCTTGCCAGAGAAAAAACAAAAATAGCTGATCCTATTAAATAATTCTATTTTTTCTGTTGTAATTTTTAATTTTTATTTTTAATTTTTAATTTCTATTTTTCTTTCAAATAAAAATAAAAACTTACTTAGTTGTTAATGTTAATGTAGTTGTATTTTTATCACTAATAATAATTACATTTTAGATAAAATTTAAATATAAATTATTTTTAATTAAATAAATTTATTTAATCTCTTATATAATATTTATTAACAAATTATTAATAAAA
>JANIJH010000008.1:3823837-3835311 GCA_024520975.1 Erythroxylum areolatum
AAAATAATTTATTTTTAAGTTTTATTTAATTTATAATTATTATTAGTGATAAAAATATTTATTATTATTTTAAAAACTTTGAAAAAATGAGAGAGGGAGATTTTGAAAATTTTGCAAAAAATTTTAAAATTTTCGATACCAGCACGTATTTTTAATATCGATCAGTACTGACCGGTATTTAAATCCTGTACAACCGACCCTTTATACTATACTGATTTTGGTCTGGTACAGTACGTACTAGTCGATATTAGTTTGTACAGTTCGGTATTCAAAATCCTAATAGTTGATACATTGGAAATTATGTTTGATGTGTCCTTCCTTGATGTACTTTGCCCTGCACATCAAAATATCAAACTTTTGTGTTGTTTGGAAAGAGAAAAAGGATCTAATATGGTTCTGAAGATACATTTCTTAGTATTTAGATAGTAGATTTCAAACATTTCTTACCTAAATTTTTATTCACTCAAATTTTAATTTGAATGTTTTGTAAATAATAATTTATTTTTGAACGCTGACAAGAAATGTAAATTATATTATAATGTTTTCCCACAATATAAATTTAACTCATAAGGTTCTAATATAAATCCTAACATTTATAAAACATTTAAAGCAAATTATGTAGATAAAACATATGTTTTGAATTTATAAAGCAAGAAAGATCATCTACAAAATACAATTTCAATAGATAAAGTAATTTTCCTTTATAATGATAATTAAACTTCAATTCCTATTCAATGTTCTTATCCATTGCTCGATTGAGAGCTTCAATACATATAGTAGAGAAAACTATATCGATGTGATGCATATTGAAAAAATAGTTTCGGCAATTTGTAAAAACTTTGGTTGGAGAAAACAAAACAACTTTTGGGATTTATCATATTGGAAAACTAATTTGATACGTCATAATCTAGATGTGATGCATATTGAAAAAATGGTTTCAACAATTTGTTCAATATCATAATGAACATTGAGAGAGGACAAAAGATAATGCAAAATCACAAGATGATTTACAACTTTTTGTAGAAGGAATGAGTTACATAAAAATGTTTACACCGGTAAATATCTAAAAGCATGTTACACTTCGGACAAAAATAAAAGAAAATATTGTGTGAATGGTTGAAAATATAAAGTTTCCTAATAGTTATATTTCAAACTTGGCAAGGTGTTTGGATATGAGAAAGTACAAATTATTTGGGATGAAAATTCATAATTGTCACGTGTTTATGCAAATGTTAATTCTAATTACATTTTGGAAGTTGCTACCGAATAAGGTTTGGGAAGTAATAATAGAATTAAGTTTGCTTTTTAAAAACTCAACATCATCTGAAATCAAGTTGGCTGAAATGAAAAAACTAGAAAAGGAAATTCCAGTAATCTTGTACAAGTTAGAAGGGATTTTTCCTCCAAACTTCTTTGATCGTATATAGCATGTACCTGTGCATTTAGTACACGAGGTAAAACTAATCGGTCCAGTTTAATATCAATTGATGTATCCATTTGAGAGGTAATTCAAATTCAAATTATTGTAATTGAAGTGATAACATGTTTTAACTACTAAATTGTAATAATCATATTCTCTAATATAGGTATTTGCATCACTTGAAGAAAAATGTCAAAAACAAGGCTAGAGTTGAAGGTTGTGCATTTAGTACACGAGGTAAAACTAGTTGGTCCAGTTTAATATCAATTAATGTATCCACTTGAGAGGTAATTCAAATTCAAATTATTGTAATTGAAGTGATAACATATTTTAACTACTAAATTGTAATAACCATATTCTCTAATATAGGTATTTGCACCACTTGAAGAAAAATGTCAAAAACAAGGCTAGAGTTGAAGATTTGATATGTAATGCTTATTTAGTGGAGGAAGCTAGTACATTTTGTTCACATTATTTTGAGCCACATATTCACATAAGAGAAAGAAAAATTCCTCATAATGCTGATGAGAGAGCAACGAATGATGCTGATAATAACTTATCCATTTTCGCATATACTGGATAAACATATGGACGTTCAACAAGAAGAATGTTACTAGAAGAAGAAATTGAGGCTGCCTATGGTTACATTTTATTGAACTGTCAAGAGGTTCAACCTTTCGTGCAATAAGTTAAAAATGATTATTTTGGTTTTCAAATTTTTTGTTGTTCATAATTGAAATACATAATAATGTATTTGGATTATACGAGGAATTGTTACGTGAGATAATACCGGAGAAAACATTGGATAATATAAATAGAGAATTGGAAGACACTTTCCTCGATAGTTCAAGAGATGTGTAAGTTTTCACTTACAATTGAATTATAAGATTTAAATGTTCAAATGACATTATACTCTTTGATATGATAATTTCTTTTATGTAGGCGTTAGAAAACCCAATAGAGAACAAGTTCATATGTGATCTTGCAAAGGGACCTCTGCGAACAGTTAAATCGTATATGATGTATTTTGTTAATAGATACAAATATCATACAGAATCTCATATTCATATCATGGTAACAATAAATAGTGGAGTTTGCATACAGGGAGAATTGACGAATTACTATGGTAAAATTATTAAGATACTTGAAATTGAGTACCTTGTATTGCCAATAAAGCAAAGTGTGATATTTAAGTGTGACTGATTTGACTCAACTCCAAATGTTGAAACAAAAGTGCATATCCGATATAATCTAGATGAAATCAACAACCGAAGAAGATGGAGACAATTTGAACCTTTCGTGTTGAGAATGCAAGTGAAATAGGTATGTTATGTCCCTTTTCCAAACTTACGATGAGATAAGTCAGATTAGTTGGTCGTTTGCAACGTTAAACCTAGAGATGTTTTTGAATCACATGGAAAAGGATAGCAGAGAATTGAAAGTGAAACGTTTCAAGAAGATGTTTATTTTATAAATGCATCTTTCACGTATGACAATAATGAACATTTGAACGATGTATCTAATGAATGTGTTAAAATTTCATATGGAGAGGATAACAAGGGCCAAAAATCTGAAGAAGAGCTGGAGTTTGATTAATTGTAAATTAAGTTATGATTCTTATCATAACTTAATTTACAATTAAGTTATGATAGCGATTAATTTATGCTTCCAATTGAATATTTTATTCAACAAAATTATTTCCTTTTCAATATATTGTGTGAAATATTGAATTTAAATTCTTAATCAAGGAATGTCGACATGGCGACTGGTTTTGGATGGTGGTAATTCATTTCATTGGGAGGAATGTGGCAAAATTGTCCCTCCCGAAGGAATAAACAATGCAGGAAAAATCTTCAATTCATACAATAATGATCGTTTGCCTTCCATGGTCGATCTTTTGCTTCAAGATATTTGGTATCATTTGAACGTCACTTTCCTTATTATGTATATCTCATTTCCTTTTATGAAGCTATTACATATATTCACATTTGATGATATATACTACATGTTGTTTTAAGTTTGAGGGAAGAACTTTCACTATTTCAATTGGTACGTACGAACATGTCAGGACACTTCTTGGGAATCCAGACATTGGAAACTCATTTACCTTTACCGACTCTCATGTTACTTGGAATCTAAAAAATAATTATATCATTGTCATTTACCGATGCAATACACTTAACTCAACTTTAAAGTTGATTTATTGTTGTATATGTAAGAATTTGTCAAGCAACCTCCCTACTAGTTGGGGGTCAAGCTGCGTCCTATTGAGTGTGAGCTGTTATTGTTCTTGTTTAATAACTGTAATGATTGTTAACTTATAATTCAAGTTTTTACTTGAATATGATATTCAACAAATCGTCTTATTTCCTTTTGCATATGTTGTGTAAAATATTGAATTCAAATTCTTATATTTCTATAAAATTCTATAAATAATAAATTTCAAGTAGAAATATGCCACCAAAGAGACAACGTGATGTAATGTGGCCCATGTTCAAATGCATGTTCGAAGGTATTTACTGTGAAGGTCAACCATCACAATCTGCAGCTATAACTGAATCACCTCCTCCCCTTCCAGGGCCAACAGTTGCAGATGACGTGTCACCTGCTGCTCCTCATGCTACACCATCTACCACTCCTATATCATCCACTACCCCTATATCGGATGAAGGAGACGGTCGCCAACTGGAGCTGAGGGACCTGATGGAAGAATGTACATAACAATTGTCAATAATATGTGAGTGAAATCACATGAAACACTACATGTTTATAATTAAGTTAGTTATAGGTTTAAATTTTTTCAAATGGTATAAAATTATTTGTTCTTATATTGCGTTGATTCCGTCTGGATCGTGTTCCAAAAATATGAAATCTAAATTTAAGGAGATGATTGATCCTGAGGGTTATGTATAGAAGAATATCTTTCAGGTCACAAAAAGTGTTCCATGTCTGTTGGTTGAGTTACGCTTTGAAATATAAGAATTTTTCTGGGATTCTGATTTTGACATAATCATATATAAAGTATGGGAAGCGAGTTCGTACACATTATCGGGATTTTATTGGTGTGATACACAAGACTAGTGTATGACTGCCTTATATTTCAAAGCATAACTCAACCAATAGATGTGGAGGACCGAGGGAGAGAGTCTTTCCGCACATACGAGATGATCAATTACCCACCACGAGCATGTAGAGAGACTTGTAAGTATCTAAATTTTATACTTATATTATAATTTATTTACTTTGTTGTATTTCAATTTAAATTAATGCGTGAATGTTGAAATGAAATTATATGTATTATGGATAATGATAATGGTATAAATATCTGGTGTTATATATAACTGTGTTGAGTTTTTTTATTTGTTCAACATGAGGTAAATATCATAAAACTAGAGAAAATTCTGCCGAAATTTTTATAAATTCTAGTTTACATATAACAGTTTATTCTTATGCAGGAAAAATCTATAGACATGAGGCCTACACCCCATCAGCTGATTTTGCATACTCATACTAAGAAGCATGACGATGTGACATTCAACAATAGTCAATGTAGAGAACTGAATGTATGTAAAATTTATGCTTTAATATTAATTCTTAATAATTATCACTTACTAATATAAACATTGCCTACTAATAGGACCAAATATAAGAAAGCATTCAGCGACAATCTCAACATGAGCAAGCTGTTGATGAAAGTCAAACGTATCTTGATGCAGTGGGTGGTAGGGACCGTCGTGGAAGGATCTTCAAGTTCTGTTCATTTGCGAACACAAGTTATTCGCAATACTCCACTTCCAGTACAGCAACATCTAGTAGACAGTCGCAAAGCAATGAAGTCAATCAGCTTCGGATCACAGTGGACACATCGATATACTACATAACTCAGCAGAGACATGAGGTGAATGAGTTGAAAGCACGGGGTAATACCTCAGAACACCCGGGGTCACCTGAACATTAGGATTGTTGTAGTCATTTGCTTTGAATTACAAAGACTTGTTATCTATACTATAATGTTTTTATTATCAATTAAGAAAATTTTAACTTTATATCATCAATCAACTTTCTGTTTAAACAAATTAAATATATAAACAAATCAAAATATTATACATAGATAATTCATTTACCGATTACCAGACTATACGGGCAATGACAGCAGCTCATCCACCAATTCAAGCATAAATTCACATTCAATTATTATTTTTTTGTTTGACAAATCCATCTATTCAATTGGATCGGTCAATTTCTAGAAATTGGCTGACATATGAGTTCTAGAAATTGGGTGACGTATGGGTAGTAGTGACAGCAACTCACGCACACACAATTTCCACAAACACCCACCCGAGGAGTTAGACTTCACACACACACCCAACCAAGAAAAATTGATTATTCCCTCCATAATTGTCGCAAAACATTAACCAATGGTGTACTTTCTTTCAAAAAGCTGCATGAGGAATCAAGAAAAAGAATAGGAAAATACAGGCAGGACGACATTGGTGGAAGTCACGACCGTTAAGTAATTGTGAGTAAAAGGTCAGGCTTTGATGCACACCTTATTGTAAAAAAAGATGGCGAATATGGTCACCAACGCTTCTTTAAATGACGGCATTTTAGAATCATCATGAAATAACTTGGTTTCAATAATCTAAATCACTTCTGCTAATTATGCTGAGATATCTAATTAACGAGATTTCTTAGATACGTGAAAAAATTAAAAGTTTAGATATTTTATTGTTATTTTTAAAAATTCTGATTATATTTAAAAAATTGACGAAAATTTCAATTTTTTTAATTAACCCTAACGATTTTAGTAGCATCCAATCTAATTCAATCTTTAAATAAAAATATGTATTTCAGTCTCAGTTAAAAATGGGCAAATATTATTTACGATCTACCGCAAGCAATGATAAAAAAAAGGAGAAAATTCAAATAACCCATCAAAATTAAAAAGACTCCTAATTTTAAAAAGAGGAAAACGAGCTATTATCAATGATTAAAAAATTCAAACGATTCAATTATAAAAATTTTGAACTTTCTAACTTTTCGGTTCAGTTATCAAATTTTCATTTCGATTTACCGTAATAACTATTTTTATTAAAAACCAATCAATTCATTAATTGACATATCAAATTTCTTAAATTAATATGTTATTATAAACTATAATTAATTAATTAATTTTTTAAATAATTTTTCAAATAAACTTAAAATTTTTTGATAAATAAAGAAAATATTTTTAATTATATTTCAAATTATTTAATTTTATTTAATCTTTAACACCAATTAAACCTTTTAAATTCTATTCCGTTCTAATCCTACTTCATGCCTAATACGACGTCATTTTGTAGTATTATTTGCAAAACCTGCAAAACGACCTCGTATTAGATGCTCGTATTGGGTGCGAAACAAGGATGGAATTTGGAATAGTATATCTAGTCCCTTTAGTTTATGGAACTATGAAAGAAATCACCTTTTTTTAATTTGCAAAATTTATGCTAAACATGTTACAGCTTAACTTAACCTGCAATCGACATCCAATAACTTATAAAAATAAAATTAGTTTGACTAAATATTATAAAAGTTATTTTAAAAAATTCAAATAAAAAGTTATTAAAGTCATCTAATTTTTAAATAAAAATAAGATTAAATCTTAAATACTTCGTTTTTTTTTTTGCTCATAGTTAGAAAAAGAGTAATGTTATAGACAATTTAAAATAAATAAAAACATAAAGATACCTCCTTATCAAGAAAAACTATTCTTCACAATCTAGATTAGTATTTAACAAGTCACATTATTGCTATTCAATTTATTATTGAAAATTTATAAATGATTTATTTTATAATAATAGTTCAAACTTTAAAAATCACATTAAAATAATTATAATCTTTTAATTTTTAGCATAAATAATATAAAGTTAAATTTTCTGTTGATAATATAAATGACGTAATGAATCATGTCATGTTAATATTTTTATCACGTGAATGTTACATATTGTATTTATATTATATATGAATTTTAGTATTTAATAAATTAAAAATATCATAAATCTTAGAATAGTTATAAAATAAAATATAATTATAAAATTATGTAAATTTTGAGAATTTTTGAATAATTAACTTTTTATTAAACACGTATTGATATTTCCTGTACTACCGAGTCATTTTTTTTTTTTTTCCATATTACCCTCGAGACATCTTATTAGAGGGTCACGCATGATTACAACTGTTGTTTATTTCCTTCCCGAAATTTCCAAGTCTCCATTTTCCTGTTAGTCCATTTTTTCGACCTACAAGCTACTTTCCGACAAGTAACGTGCTAAGTCCATTTCTTTCTCCAACAAGCTGTTGTCCACGATGCAACGTGTCCCTCAACAAGCTATTGCTCAAATGGGCGACTTTGACTCGTCAATTTTTTTTGGCTATATACATATATATGGTCACTCGACCACTTCATTAAACACATATATGTAATTGGTTATATATATTCACTGTTATTACTATTACAACTGTGAATGCATAACCATCAATTAGCTTTCTTAGAAAATATTATCAAAAGTTGGGACGACTTTATTAAACATATATTATCCGTTTCCTACTCTATTACCTACTCTCTCGCCGTCTTTCTTGTCCTGTTAAACTTATAGCTACTTATTAAAGAATCTCACGCGTTACAATTATTGTTCATTTTCTTTCCTAAATTTCCAAGTCTCTATTTTCATATTAAGTCCTTTTTTTTTTGTCCAACAAGCTATTATTCAGCATAAATATTTGCTTCTCTTGATAAATTATGCGATCAGCATACTTTATTTAAGAATATCCTTAAAAGAGGTCCAGTTCTAAAACAAGCGTGCAAGAAACCTTATCTCCAAATCCACTTCATTAAACATATGTATGTACTTGGCTCTATATATTCAGTGTTATTACTATTACAATGGTAATATTGTCAAAAGTTGGGGACACTTGTTTAATTTGTTACCTACTCTTTCGTGGTCTTTCTTTTCCCATTACTCTTATTATTACTTACCAGAGGGTCATACACGGTATATCCGTTGTTCATTTTCTTCCCCAAATTTTCAAACCCCTATTTTCCAGTCAAATCTATTTCTTTGTCCAACAAGCTATTGTTCAACATGTAATGTGTCCCTTTCTCAATTTTCCAGCTCTCCCTTTTCTTGTTCTTTGTCCAACAAGCTATTGTCTAATATGCAACACGTTAAACGAGAGATTTTGACTTGTGAATTTTTTATTATATATATAAAATAAAAAAATAATCATTATAGTGTGAGGAATTAGTGACTAAAATAAAACATTAATTATTATAAAATTCTAAAAGTTACACGTCTTTCATTACACAATTTTTTACTTCTAATCTAAGTATATTGAGATCATACATTAACGTTTGCTTTACTCCTAAGCTTCCAAGTCTTCCTTGTCCTTATACATGTCTCTATATATCTTTGACTTATGAGTTATTATGAAGTGACAACATAATAATGTGTCAAATGTGCGATTTAGAAAGAAGAATTATAAGCTATATCCACATGGGAAAAGATTGGACGTAAAAAAGGATATTATTGATGAAAAATATAAAGATACGTATTAAAGATATCAAAAAGGTTGTAGTCGGAAATATAAAAATGAATTTATTTGTTTCATTTAAAATAATATTATTTACATCTCATATATGTTTATTTCATGAGTACGACCTCGGTAAAAATGCAAACCTACCTGCCAATTACCTAATAAAACTTCTACCTGCCAATTACCTAATAAAACTTGGTAGTAGATAACAAAGACCGGCACTAACCTAGACGAGGTTAGGCTTACACGTTTCATCTAACCAAATCAAGTGGCTGGCTCAAACTTGATTGTTTGAAAGTCAAATGAGGATATGCTCGTGACTTTACTTGCCACACTTAGGGATGGCAATTGTACTCGAATCTGATAAAATTATCCGAATGAGGGTGAATATGGGGAGTAAATTTTTACCCGTGGAGCAGGTATGGGGGGTTAGCAAAAATACCTGTCGGGTATCGGGGCGGGTATCGGGATACCACCCCCCATACCAGTTTACCTGTTATATAATAATTACAATTTTGTCATTATATATATATACATACAAACCCAGCAATTAAATAAAGATAAGTTTATTTAAATTCAGTATGTATGTATAAATGTAGCATGAAAATTTAAAAGAAAAACAAATAGTCCATTCATATTAAATAAGCTTATCTTTTAAAAAAAAGAGGCGAGTAAACGGGTACCCGATGGAGGTCAAACCCCCAACAGGTACGGGTATGGGAGTGCCAAAAAACTCCTGACGAGGATGGGGGCGGATATAGGGGTGAGGGCAAGTTCATGGGGCGGGTACGGGGATGACATACCCGCCCCGTTGCCATCCCTAACCACACTCACCTAGACACCTTTTTTTAAATATAAAAGATCAATTTTGTTCCAATGTGAACAATTCGTTAGTTCGATTTAATTTTGATTATTGAGGGACTTATTGTTATTTCTATTTTTATTTTATTTATATATAAAAATCTTAAATTTAGTGATTAAAAGATTAAATTGATTTAATCAATTTAACTTTAAAATTTTAAATCAACTAATTTTTTAATTTATTACTTTGATAACTCTCGTTAAAAATGATTGCTTTATTAATCAATCAATTAATTTTTATAAATTAATTAATTTCTATAAATAAAAAATTGATTAATTTTAGTTTAACTTTCTCCTTCTTCGATTAAATTTTAAATTATAGTATTTTTTAATAATATTTAAAATTTTTAATTTTATTTAATCATTAAATGATTTTATAACAGTTTAATACTGATTAGATCTTTTAAATATTAAATTTTTTATTTTACCAATTTAACTTTCGGTATCTTTTTATAAAATATTGCTCAAATTAAGGCTTTTACACTCACATGATAACTTTCCCATCAGGTGCAAATCAATTTCATTTCAAATAAGAAAAATGCATACAATCCTACAATAGAACTTAATTTTTATTTGTTTTAACTGACAAATCTCAAAGCATCTCCATCAAACTTCATTCATAAAGTATAATCCTAGACATTTTCAACTACAAAGAACAACATTGTAGCCTCAATCCAGAAACTCTCAATACTTGAACAAATGAAGTTCATAATAGTTCAAAAACCACAGAGATTCCAATTTGCAATAAGTATGTTTTGAGACAAAACAATTTATAACAAATCTATAGTACAATGCAAAACCTTGAGCCATAATTACATGCCTACTCGCTCAATGAAAGCAGTCGTCGAGCTCCAATCCTCCTTTTTCAGAGTCTGTCCGCCAGTATAAATGCCAGTTCAAGAGATTGGGCAGCATTCAGCCTTGGATCGCAATGTGTGTGATAGCGAGAGCTCAAGTCGTCGAAAGTGACTGTTCGAGATCCTCCGATGCACTCAGTCACATTTTGGCCCGTCATCTCCAGGTGGATTCCTCCAGGAGTACTTCCTTCTTGCTCATGAACATAGAAGAATGCATGAACCTCAGCCTGGAAACAAAATCAACATTAAAGCCAAGGATTACAAGAATGCACGAAAGTGATTACTTTCCATGAAAACAGTTTCTCTTGTGGCAATAAAAACTGCCCTTTTGAGCCAACATGTTGGCATGCCAAACTCAAAGAACTAAACTAAGATCACAAGTTCAAAACACGGTTTCTGATCACTCCTTGTTCTTTCTCAAATTCGCAATATCAAACAAAGATGGCACATTCCAACATCCACTTATTGGTAAAATCATTATCAAGATGTTTTCCATATACGTGACATTTCAAGAGGGTATATAACTAGTACTCTTTCTGCATTTGTTTTGCTATATATCTCAAACACTGGCTTAGCCATATTTCAGCAATGAATTTACATGTAGAGACATAGTGTTTTCTGGCTCACTTGGATCCATTTTCTGGCTCACCTGCATCAGAAGTAGTGTTTTCAGCCACAAGCTTTGATTGTTAGATGGACAGACACAAAAGGAATAGATGTGTAATATTGACGATGAACCATTTGATCCAAAAAATTTAGCC
>JANIJH010000008.1:3835411-3847496 GCA_024520975.1 Erythroxylum areolatum
ATGTAATTTTTTGATAATGGGATAGGAAGTTATGCTTTGTGGAAGATTGTGTTACTGTTGAGAATGACTTATATAGGTAGAAACTTTGATTGAGGATTTGATTTGTTTAGAGATTGAATTTGCTTCTAAGTTGTTCATGAAAGTTGTGGGATATATTTTGCTCTTTTGATTGATATAAAACTTGGAATTTTTGGCAAAGGGGATGGAAAGATATAATTTTTGGAAAAATGTTGTACTGTTTTGAGTGGTCATGTGAAGGCAGTGGCTTTGATTGAATTTTTGACACCCTTAGAGGTGAAATTGGTTTTTAAGCCCTGCATGAAACTTATAGAATTTTTTTATGATCTTTCCAATGAGACCTCATTTGTGATTTTTGGACATGTGTGTGAAAAGATAGAGATTGTGGAATGAGAGAAGGTTTATTAGTGAAAATTTGGAAAATTAGAAAAAAAATCGCGCTCGCGATTTCGCGAGGGCGAGACACAAATGTATATATCTATATTTATATATTATTATTTTTTTAATTATAAATGCTATTAATTCTTTTGAGCATAACTTTTTCGTCCGAACTCCGATTGATGTGATTCTCGAGGCATCGGATTCGTGAAATTTTTAATTTCATTATTTTGTGAAATTGTGATTTTTTGAGATGAAATTGACATGGATTAATTAGGTCAAAGTTGGAGGACCAAGAAATTATTTTTCTGGTCCGTGTTTTATTAATAAGTGGACCTATAGAGGTCCGAATTGAGTGATTCTAGTGTCAATGAGTTTCTAAAATTTAGAGGAAAATTTTGAGTTGGGAATTTTGGAAATAGTGCCGGGAATGTCACAAACATGCATTGTACACATTTTACTTGCTACATGTGCATTATTAAATATTTCTAATTGTACCTTTGGTAATGTTTGAATATTTTAACTGTTATAGAGGCACATTTGGAACTTCAACCCACAGACGTTGCCGAGACTTCCAGGCATTAGCTTAGAAGCTATTTGGCGAGTGACCTAGATGGTTTCTCAATTATTATTTGTTTATTATTTTGCGCTTATAGCTCTGTGGAGAAGAATGGTGGGCCTGTGCGTTGTTTATGACTGGATTCTGGATCGAAGGTGTCCGATGTATTGGGGGATTATGACATAGAAGTGCTGTTGTATGTGAATTTGTGAACTATCTGCTTAAGATGTGCTACTTTGTGACATTTGTATTGATTGTGATATTGATATTGCTTCATTGTGACATATGCATTCCATACATGAATGCATGATCAGTTAATGATAGTTGTGACCGGAGCAGCCACCTAGAGCTAAAAGCTCAATGTATTTGGGCCTCGAGCCCATAGTGATTCAGAGCCTCAGGCTCAACGATTAATGCTCCCATATTGGGACAGTAGTGATTCAGAGCCTCAGGCTCAACGATTAATGTTCCCTAATTGGGACAGTTCAGACGCTCGGTCACAACACCGAAATAAATTAGAAAAGTGTTACATGCACATGTCATATGCATTTGATTTAATCATTTTGATTGAGTGAAAGGCAAAATGCCTTATGCTTCTGTGGTACCAATCATGTAGTACTTCTGAAGGTGAATTATGAAACAACTGTATTATGCTTGAGTGTTACATGAATTCATTTGGTTATGTATGTCTAATCGAATGAAATATATAAATTGTCTATGCTTAAGTGAAATTGTAAAATGTGATCAAATATGCAACAATGTGAATATATGTATGTGAATTGATGTATTGCATGAATTGAGAGAACCATCGATGATGGTTACTTCACGGAGTTCGCAAAACTCACCTAAAATTTGCAATTATTTTTCAGGACCCAGAAGAATACCCCGTTAGGCAACGGGCATATAACAATCGCATGTGAGTGAGAAAAGAGGTCGGGATCAGTTCGCGTCTGCATTAATGTCTGGGAAAAAATTGTATTTTTCTGAATTTTTTTATTAATGATTAGATCTATTCGTAAAGTCAACAGACTGAAATACATTGTATTTATAAAAAGGGCCCCCGTGGTTATTATATTTATCGGTGATCGTGTATAGGAATTGTTTCCCGCATAGTGTATGTTTGTGTTTTAAAAAAAATTATACTGAGTTTTGACTGAGTGATGTAGTACGCCACCCTCGCAGGGCACGGACTCGGATATCACCATCGATGTCAGGTTCGGGTTATACGGGAGTGGGGTGTTACAGTTTTAAAGATACATTTCTTAGTGTTTAGATAGTAGATTTCAAATATTTTTTGCCTAAACTTTTATTCACTCAAATTTTAATTTGAATATTTTGTAAATAATAATTTATTTTTGAACGCTGACAAGAAATGTAAATTATATTATAATGTTTTCCCATAATATAAATTTAACTCATAACGTTCTTATATAAATCCAAATAATTGTAAAACATTTAAAGTAAATTATGTAGATAAAACATATGTTTTGAATTTATAAAGCAATAAAAGATCATCTACAAAATACAATTTCAATAGATAAAGTATTTTTCCTTTATAGTGATAATTAAACTTCCATTCCTATTTAATGTTCTTATCCATTGCTCGATTGAGAGCTTCAATACATATAGTAGAGATATGGGGAGATGATGATGCCCTTGACTTTATTAAAGAGTTGAGTCAATTGTTTATTGATCAAAATGCTAAAAGATATTGTTAACATATATTGGTATAACCATCTAATGAAAGAAGAGGGAAGTCCAAAAGTTGTTAAGATGTTAAAGATTGAGCTCCAAACTAACTAAATCAAAAGCTATAGAAAAATATATTTTCAAAGTACAACATTTGATATATTTCTTCTTATGGAAATTCTTGAAAATTCCTAAGGTAATAAGATATTGTCCCCTATATTGTGATAGCTAAGGGGTAAACAATTTTCAAAACAATTGAAGAAGGAATGTCTAATAGTTAAGGGGTAAACAACTGTCAAAACTATTGAAGAAATTAATTAATCGGTATACATATATACATATTAACTTACGGCTATATTATGTAGACTTTTTGAGTAAAGACAAGCATAGTTGATGTCCTTCATTATAGCACTCATTCATCTATCCTTCTCTTGACTTTCAATGGTAAAGATATCCTCTATGTTTCAATTAGTCAATTCTTTAATATCTACCGCCTTTAAATCAATATTGCTCACCATTAATCCTAATATGTTCGTTTTATATGATTGTTTTAATATATCCCGCTTTCTAAACTGTGAACAATTTTGTTCTTGGATGTAGGAACTCATTTGTTGGTAGTATTTCTATTTTGAAGGAGATTGAAGAGAAGTTTTAGTAGATATTCAAATGACATTCATTTTCTTTTATTTATGACAATGTCAACAATGATTTTCCGCACATTTTAATCGAATTTGTATCAGTTTTTTTATTTTTCATTCTAACTCCGTTATCATCTTCCTTCACATACTTAAGGAAGATTCTTTTGTGTGTCAGTTAAGGTAAGTGATTTTGTTATTTACTACGTTTTTGTGAACTTGATTTAATTTAGGTATTTATTTGCAGTTTGAACTTCCCATTTGAACTTTCTGCATTTTTAATGTAAATGGCTTGCACCAACTGACACTTGTTTTTGTGGTATGAACTACTGTTTATCAATGAATTAATATAGGATAAGTTTGACTTATATTATAGTTACAATTATCTTAATTATATCAATCCGTTATTTCATTGATGTTATCTGAAATGATCAGCTTCTCTTTACTTTTAATGTGCAAATTTTTACACGCATTTTTTTAAATTTGTATATGTTAAAATATACCCAAAAAATTTGATCTTCAGTTTAAAAATAATTTTGATCTCAACCCATAAACCTTAACCCATAACCCGTGATGGAGCTCCCATTAGGCTTATCGGTGAAAAATACTAGGAGCCTTGGAGTCACAACGAGAACTTGTTCTCTTGATTCAAAAGTCTTATCTTAAAAGTTTTGTAATCTTTGGTGAACATGAATGATACTAACTATGGAAATATTGTTTTAAATTAACAGTTTTACAGAAATGAGTAAAGTTGATAGATCTTACATGTATAGACAATTAACACTTGATAGTTTCATTAATCTTGAGTTTATTGAGGGAGTTAAAGCTTTTATTCATTATGCGTGTTCTCAACCTGCATATATGGATGGGCTAAAGATTATATGTCCATGTAAAAAGTGTAAACACATCCGTTTCCTTCCTATTGATGAAGTTAAAAGGCATTTGTTAAGAAAAGGGTTTGTCCCCAATTATTTTGAGTGATCGTTGATTTGTAGCACTTGGAGGGGTAATCAAGCACAATCGTTTGCGAACTTAAATGAGTTTGAAGAGGGGATTGGATTTAGAACAAATTATGTGGATGGAAATGAAAATCTTTACATGCAAATGATTTATGATGCAGTTGGTTATACCTTTGAGGAAAATATGGAAAATCTTAAAGAAGAATCAAACTCACATGTAAAACAATTTTTTGACTTACTACAGTTAGCTGACCAAGAATTATGGCCAAATTGTGAGACAATCATCCAATTGTCTTTAATTACTTGAATATTGAACATAAAGTCTGAAGGGCATATTTCAAACGTAGTTTTGATAAAATTATTGAATGGTAATGAATCATTGCTTTCTAATTATACAATGGTTGATAGTTTTTACAATATGAAGAAACTTATTAGGGGTCTTGGTTTGCCTATTAACAAGATTGATTGTTGAAAATTGGGATTTATGTTGTATTGGGGAGATGATGTGGAATTACAAGAGTGAAAATTTTGTGATCAATCTAAGTTCAAGCCTAAAAAGTGTTCTGTGAAACAGAAATTAGAACTCTGGAAGCAGATCT
Source organism: Erythroxylum areolatum (assembly GCA_024520975.1). Taxonomy (NCBI): domain Eukaryota; kingdom Viridiplantae; phylum Streptophyta; class Magnoliopsida; order Malpighiales; family Erythroxylaceae; genus Erythroxylum; species Erythroxylum areolatum. The sequence continues at coordinate 3,840,249 of JANIJH010000008.1, forward strand.
ATTATTTCCCGCTAACTTTGAGACTTCAAAAATGATATGCTTTTGACTTTACTGCATCTCACATGAGATGGCATAATGAACAGAAAGATCGAATAATGAATCATCCATCAAATTAACTGGCATAGAAACATTTCAATGACACCCATCTTGAGTTTGCAGCTGAATGTCAAAATGTTAGGTTGGGATTGTCGAAGGATGGATTCCAATCTTTTGTTCATCCAGCCAGTAATATTCATCATGTTCAATCATAATTACTCCTCATAATTTGCCTCCATGGATGTGTATGAAAGACACATATATGTTCTTGATAGTGATTATGCTAGGGCCTACAAATCTGAAGCATAAAATTGATGTATTCTTACAACCATTGATATCTGAATTGCAACATCTTTAGGAATATGATGTTTAGACATATAATGTGTCTTTAAAATAGAATTTTATGTTGAGAGCGGCTTTGAAGTGGACCATTAGTGATTTTCCTGCGTATATCATGTTGTCTGGATAGAGCACAGCAGAAAAATTGGCTTGTCCTTATTGTGGCAATGATTCTGATGCATTTTATCTTCCAAACAGGGGCAAAACATGTTGGTTTGACAATCACAGGAAATTTCTTCCTCCATATCATCCATTTAGATGTAATAAGCAAAAGTTCATTAAGAATAAGATGGTAAAAACATCTCCTCCCCCTCACAAAATTGGTGAAGAAATTTTGCAGGGGGTTGAGGAATTCGGCTTGCTGAAAGTAACAGAATTTGAAGCTAATGAAGTAAATATAAGCATTAATAAATGCTTTGGTTGGAGAAAACAAAGAAACCTTTAGGATTTTCCATATTGGAAAACTAATTTCATACGTCATAATCTAGATGTGATGCATATTGGAAAAAATATTTTTGACAACTTGTTCAATACCATAATGAACATTGAAGGGAGGATAAAAGACAATGCAAAATCACGAGCCGATTTATAACTTTTTTATAGAAGGAATGAGTTACATAAAGATCTTCGTACCGACAAATATCCAAGAGCATGTTACACTTTGGACAAAAAACAAAAGGAAATATTGTGTGAATGGTTGAAAAGTCTAAAGTTTTTCGATAGTTATGTTTCAAACTTAGCAAGGTGTGTGGACTTGAGGAAGTACAAATTATTTGGGATGAAAAGTCAAGATTGTCATGTGTTTATGCAAAGGCTAATTCCAATTACATTTCGGGAGTTGCTATCGAATAAGGTTTGGAAAGTAATCATAGAAATAAGTTTGTTTTTCAAAAGTTTAACATCATCTAAAATTAAGTTGGCTAAAATGAAAAAACTAGAAAGGAAAATTCCAGTCATTTTGTGCAAGTTAGAAGGGATTTTCCCTCCAAGCTTCTTTAACTATATGGTGTATCTACCTGGGCATTTAGTACACAAGGCAAAACTAACCGGTCCAGTTCAATATCGATGGATGCATCCGTTTGAGAGGTAATTCAAATTCAAATTATTATAATTGAAGTAATAACGTATTTTAACTACCAAATTGTAATAACCATATTCTCTAATATAGGTATTTGCATCACTTGAAGAAAAATGTCAAAAACAAGGCTAGAGTTGAAGGTTCGATATGTAGTGCTTATTGAGTTGTATGTTCACACAAGAGAAAGAAAAGTTCGTCGAAATAACGATGGGGGTGCAAAGAGTGATGCTGATGGTAACTTATCTTTTTTCACATATCCTAGATGAGCATATGGACGTTCAACAAGAAGAATGTTAACAGAGGAAGAAATTGAGTTTGCCCATGGTTACATTTTATTAAACTATTAAGAGGTGCAACCTTTCGTTCAATAAGTTGAAAAAGATTATTTTGGTTTTCAAATTTTATGTTGGTCATAACTGAAATACATAATAATGTATTTAGATTATACGAAGAATTGTTACACAAAATAATGCCGAAGAAAATATAGGATGATATAAATAAAGAAGTTGGAAGACACTTTCCTCAATGGTTTGAGAGATATGTAAGTTTTCACTTACAAATATTCAAATGATTGAATTGTAAGATTTAAGTGTTCAAATGACATTATATTCTTTAATATGATAATTTCTTTTATGTAGGCCTTAAAAAATCCAATAGAGAACAAGTTCATATGTAATCTTATAAAGAGATCTCTGCGAACTGTTAAATCGTATCTGGTATTTTTTTTAATGTATCAAGAATATTATGGTCATAGCATGGCAACAATAAATAGTAGAGTTTGCATATAGGGATAATTGATGGATTACTATCGTAAAATTATTGAGATACTTAAAATTGAGTACCCTACATTGCCAATAAAGCGAAGTGTGATATTTAAGCGTGACTGGTTTGACCCGAATCCAAAGGTTGGAACAAAAGTGTATAACTGATACAATCTAGCTGAAATTAATAACCAAAGAAGATTGAGACAATTTGAACTTTTCATGTTGGCAATACAAGCGAAACAGGTGTATTATGTCCCTTTTCCTAGCGTACAATAAGATAAGTCAAATTGATTGACCATTTGTAGAGTTAAACCTAGAGGTATTTTTGAATCACATGAAAAAGGAGAATAAATAATAGAAAGTGAAGCGTTTTATGAAGATGTTTATTTTATAAATGCATCTTTCATATATGACAACAATGAACCTTTGAACGATCCATCTAACGAATATGTTGAAATTTAATCCGAAGAGGATGACGAGGGTCAGAGATTTAAAAAGGAGTCAAAATTTGATTCTTATTCTTCAGAAAAAGAAGATGATTGTAATTTATAATTAAGTTATGATAGTAATTAATTTGTGTTTGTAATTGAATATTTTATTCAACAAATCAATTATTTACTTTTCAGTATATTGTGTCAAATATTGAATTTAAATTCTTAATTAAGAAATGTCGACATGGCGAGTGGTTCTGGATGGTAGTAATTTATTCCGTTGGGAGGAATGTGGCAAAATTGTCCCTACTGAAGGAATAAACAATGTAGGAAAAATCTCCAATTTTTACACTAATGATCGCTTGCCTCCATAGCTGATCTTCTACTTCAAGATGTTTACTATCATTTGAACAACATCACTTTCCTTATTATGTGCATCTCATTTCCTTTTATGAAACTATTATATATATTCACATTTGATGGTATATACTACATGTTATTTTGAGCTTCCTCGAATCTCAAAGATGACATGTATGCCGATGGAGGCGGGAGCGATGTCACAACGGTCCATAAAGGATTAGGGAAATCGGTTGTTTTGGAAAATTCATCAATTTTGTAAAACTCGTTTGGACATTCACTTATGCATGTCGCTCCAATTTTAATTTGTTTAACGATTTTCTAATATGATAATATCTAAGTTCTATACTGATTATGTTTTAGGTAATCCGTTTCGTACTGATAGTTCATCTGGAGAGTTTGTCTTCCATACTAAATCTGGTGACTCATTCACTGTATCCTCTACAAGTTTAGCTATAGTGGAAATGTTGTTGCAAGAAGATGTCGAAAACCCTACATGTGAGGGAAGAACTTTCACTGTTTCAATTGGTGTGTTCAAACATGTCAGGACCCTTCTCAGGAACCCAAACATTAGGAACTCATTTACCTTTACCGAGACTCATGTCACTTGAAATCTAAGAAAATAATTATATGAATGTCATTTATTGATGCAATACACTGAACTCAACTTTAAAGTTGATTTATTGTTGTATCTGTAAGAATTTGTCAAACAACCTCCCTACTAGTAAGCTATGTCCTATTGAGTGTGGGCCATTATTGTTTTTGTTCTATGACTATAACAATTGTTAACCTTCTAATTCAAAGTTTGTACTTGAAAATGATATTCAACAAATCGTCTTATTTTCTTTTGCATATATTGTATAAAATATTGAATTCAAATTCTTATATTTCTAAATAATTCAATAAAAAATAAATTTCAGGTAGAAATATGTCACCAAAGAGACAACGTTATGTAATGCGACCCAGGTTTAGACGTATGTTCGGAGGTACTTATTGTAAAGGTCAATCATCACAATCTTCATCTGCAACTGAATCACCTCCTCCCCCTCTAGGGCCTACAGTTGTAGGTGACGCATCACCTGTTGCTCCTCATGTTACACCATCTACCACTCCTACATCATCCACTACCCCTATATTGGATGAAGGAGACAGCTATCAACCTAGAGCTGAGGGACCTGATGGAAGAATGTACATAACAATTGTCAATAATTTGTAAATGAAATCATATGAAACACTATATGGTTATAATTAAGTTATAGGTTTAAATTTTTGCAATTGGTATAAAATTATTTGTTCTTATATTAAGTTGAATCCATCTGGACCATGTTTAAGAAATATGACATCCAAATTTAAGGAGACGATTGATCCTGAGGGTTATGTATGAAAGAATATCTCTCAGGCCACAAGGTATAATAAAAAATTATTTTCTTTTTTAATTGAATTGTATACATTAATTAGATAAATATTATTGCATTATAAGTTATCAAATTTTTTTATTTCAGAAAGAATTTTTCTGGGATTCTGAATTCAACGAGGTCATATATAAAGTATAGGAGAGGTGAGCTCGTACATGTTATCGTGACTTTATTGGTGCGATACACAAGGCTGGTGTACGACCGCCTTATATTTCTGAACAAATATGGAGTTGTTGATAGGAATATTGGACATCACTTGGGGCAATGTTCATCTTAGAGAGTAACTCGACCAATAGACGTGGAGGATTGGGAGGAGAGAGTTTTCCCATACATATAGGAAGATCAATTACCCACTACGAGGATGTAGAGAGACATGTAAGTATCTAAACTTTACACTTTGTTGTATTTCAATTTAAATTGATGTGTGAATGTTGGAATGAAAATATGTGTATTATGGATAATGATAATGGTATAAATGTCTGTGCCATATATGGTTGTTTTGAGTTATTTTATTTGTTCAACAGGGGGTAAATATCATAAAAAGAGAGGAAACTCTGCTAAAATTTTTATAAGTTTTAGTTCAATATAACATTTTATTCTTATGCAAAAAAAGTTTATAGGCATCAGGCCTGCACCTCGTTAGTTGTTTTTGCACACTCACACTAAGAAGCATGACGGTGTGACATTCGTCAACACCTGATGTAGAGAACTAAATATATGTGAAATTTATGCTTTAATATTAATTCTTAATAATTATCACTTACTAATATAAATATTGCTTCCTAGTAGGACCAAATACAAGAAAGCATTCAGCAACAGTCTCAATACGAACAAGTTGTTGATGAGAGTTAGACGTATCTTGATGCAGTGGGTGGTAGGGACCATCATGGAAGGATCTTCAGGATAGGTTCATTTGCGAACACGTATTATTCGTAATCCTCTACGTCCAATATAGCAACATCTAGTAAAAGGTCGTAACTAATGAAGTCAATCAGCTTCGAACCACAATGGACACATTGATGGAATGCATAACTCAGTTGAGACATGAGGTGGATGAGTTGAAAGCGAGAGGGAGCACCTCAGAGTATCCGTGGTCACTAGGATATTAGAATTGTTGTGGTCACTTGCTTTGAATTACGAAGACTTATTATGTACATTATAATATTTTTATTATCAATTAAGATAATTTTAACTTTATATCATCAATAAACTTTCTGTTTAAACAAAAGAAAATATTATGCATAGATAATTCACTATTGAAATTACTCATTAATCATAAGATCATGAAATAACATTAACTGTCGGGATATTTAAAAAATAATAATTTTCTTTACCGATAGAAAATAAAAGTACGTAAGTAAAATCCATTATATTTACCGACATAACACCATAAACTGTTGGTAAAATGTTAGATATTTATTGAAGTTTACTCGTCATCCCGTCAATAATATTCCAAATTGACAGGATTTTCTAAACTATGGTTTATCGACGGTCAATTACAACCATCGGAATACCACCAACGGAGTAACCATTATCATCAGAAAATATTGCGATGGAATTTTTTTAGTTCGTAGGTAAATTTACCAACAGTTCACAACAAATCTTTCGGTAAATTTACCGACGGTTATACCTGTCCATCCGTTGATATATTTACCAACGGTTATATAATATGTCCGTCGTTAAATTTACCTATGACAGTTTTAAAGACATCGTTGTCCATTAGTTGATTCCGTCGCTAATTTATATTACCAACGGAAACTAAACATTTTGTTGTATATTTTTGACTTTGGTGGCTATTTGTTATTTTTTTACTTTGATGGCACAATATCTATCCCATATTGGGAAAAGATGAAGATGGGAGGAGATTTCGAAGTTATAAAATAACTCCTCCCCCTCCTAATCCAAACCATCCAAAAATTTAATAAATACTCAAAATTTGTATACATATCAAATTTAGTAAGAGCAGGCTGCCTTAAGTGGTGCTCGGAGAAGTAGGCAAAATTGGCCGAACTCCGTTATCAATTTTCAGGTGTGTTCTATCCTTATCTCTTTTATTTATTTCGCATTTATAGTATTCAATATTATTTTTCGGGTATATTTGTAATGATGTGTTTAATTTATTTGGGTGTATTTATTGTTCGTGTGTGTACACGGGTTTAGGTTGTGATAAATACACCATGCACATAATTTTTGTATAGGAGGTCGGGTTTTAAGTGGGACTGTTTGTGACCCCTCTGCCCTTTCTTGGGATCTAACGTGGAATGGTAATACTGTCTTCGGAGTTCATTTGGCAGTCTTTCCTGGGTATTACCGAATCGGTTCACTTCACTAGTTATTTACCTTATTGGGAAAAATACCCGATTTTCCCAACAAGTGGTATCAGAGCCGAAGGTTCATCCTTTAGTTTGTTTGTAATATTTATAATATTGAATAATATTATTTAAGTCTATAATGACGTCTGTAAATTCACCAACAACTAGGGACATATCAAATATGACACAAGTGACATCGACTTCCTCATGATAGAGGACTCCGATGTCAAGTATGAAGTTGGCGGTGGAAATATTTGATGGTACTGGTCATTTTGGGATGTGGAAAGGTGATTCGCTTTTCCAACAAAGCCTTGACATAGTTATTGAAGAAAAGAAACCAGATTATGTAGAAGATAAGGATTGGAGTATCATAAATCGATTGGCATGTGGAACAATTCGATCATGTCTGTCAAGAGAGCAGAAGTATGCTTTCAAAAATGAGACTTCTGCGCACAAACTGTGGAAGGCATTGGAGGACAAATTTCTGAAAAAAAGTGGTCAGAATAAGCTCCTTAT
>JANIJH010000008.1:3882751-3896725 GCA_024520975.1 Erythroxylum areolatum
GGCTAACGACTTCAAAGCCCTAGCACAAATGGTCGCCCAGAATAAATGCCAAGAGTAGTGTCTGTCTATGCTCCGGCCGCCATATTCTTATCTATATTACATTGTTTGAATAAATTTCAACTTTTACGGGAGAAGCTCCGGTCATTGGGATCATTTCCCAGGCCCGGTCATTGGGATCTTTTCCCGTCTCAACGTCACGTTAATATTCAAGTTGCAATATGTTATAATTTATTGGTGTTATGTTATTGTGTAGTTAATAACTGCATGCCTATTATATTATGAAATTGTTATTTGATTTAGTCTAAATTTTTTATAAGACACAGATTGCATATTTTGATTTGGTTTGTTATATAAGGCTATAAGGTATATATAATCAGCATTTTTCTTCAGCGGTAAGGACAGATAATCTTCTTCTAAAAGAAAAGGCCCTGATCAGATAATCCATTCTAAGTTCAACGTTTGTATCGACACGAAAAATATATATCTTTTCAAAGTAATATCAAAATGTTTTCTCTACGTATATATTGACTATTACTGTAAAAAACAGAGAGAAAGAAACACATTACAAAACTACGTTACATATATATATACAGAAAAATTCCTTTTCCAAAATTTAATAAGTAAGATATTCTAGTCTAATAAGAAAATCACCTTCCAATCTAATGAGGAATAATTTTTTAAATTTTCAAAATTATTTTCTAATATTAAATGAAATAACTTTTAAAATTAAATAAATCATTTTAAATTCTATTTAAAAAATCATTACATTCTTTTTGGAGATTAATTTCTCAATTCCAATAGGAAACTATACTTTAATAAAATGAAGAACTATTTTCTAAAATATCAAAGAAGGCTCATTTCCATAATTAAGAGAAAATATTTTAGAAAAAAGCCCTTTTATTTAATTAAAAACTAATTATTTAAGTTAATAAAAATAATTTCTAAGATGGAATAGAAAATAACTTATTTTTCTTTCAATCAAATTGAAATAAATAATTTTATTAAGAAATACCTTTTTAATTACTTAATAAAATAATTTTCTTAATTTTAAGTGACTATAATTAATAACTAATTCCAATTTGATTTGAAATTTAATTATTTTAATTTCTAGAAATTAATTTTCTAAAGTATTAATTAGAACTCAATTTAATTATTAATCTTAATTTAATCAAAATTAATTAATATAATTTAAAAATAAAATCTTATCTTAATTATTGTAATTTTATTAAACTAATTATAGCTAACATAATCTAATTATGAAAGATAACACTTCAAAACTTTATTTGATTCTAATTACTAATTTTATAACTACTTTAATTTAATAATTTAACATTATAAAAATTAAACTAAATTCCACAAATATTCCTAATACAATATCCTTTTGAAAATAATTTTCAAACAATTAAAACATACTTTTTATAGATTTATTATGAATTTAAACTAATTTAAAGGCTTAAAAGTAAATAAAAAATGGAAAGGGAACTGTCTGGCGTATGGGCCAAAGCCCTTGTGTGCAACACCCGCCAGACTTTTCTAATTGTCAGATATTGATCTCTTGTGAGGCATGTGTTTCTTTTTTTTCTGTTACTCTACGCACCCCCGCCTCTACCTCTGGTGTTTCTACTTTCTGGGTCCTGCTCTCGCCAATGCTTCCCCTCTCTCCTTCTCTAAGGCTTTCCTCTTCCTTGCACTGTTGTGCTAGGGATTAGAACCTTCCTCAGGGGTGATAATCGCCCCTACCAGTGGCGATAGTCACAACTGACTCCATTGCCATTAGCGACCGAGGAGGTTGTTTCACTAGAGGCTAGCATCATTGCTAGTGAAGACCTAACACACATACTGATTCGCATCAAACATATACATCTTATAACCACAAAATATCCACATCTATTTCATTATACAGGAACATGCAACATATGTAGTTTTCATAAATTCAATCTAAGGGGTTATCTATTGAGATTTTGTTTCTAAAGAACCCAAGTTTTCAAAAACCTAAAACTAAGGGCACATGCAATATGTTTTTCTAGATGTAAGGTTTTTTAGAAATAGAACAGTTTCTTTGTTCGGTCCGTGGTAGTTGGATTGGAAAATCTTCGAGTAGTTGTCTTGCTTCTACCGAATGCAACTTGATGGGATACCCAAAAGGTCAGTTCTATTTTCTCTCTTGCTTATTATCAAAATATTATTAGCATTCTAGTTAGTAGATGTGGCTTGGAAGATAAATGGACTTGGCATTTTAACAAGTTTGGATTCTATAATGTCAAATCCGGGTATAGACTAGCAACTGACATGCTATCTGATTTGGAATCTTTTTACGTTTCAGGTAATTGGAAAGCTATTTGGAATTTGAGAATTCTTCAAAAAATGAGAGAATTTTTGTGACATTCTCTCAGAGGCATCTTGCCAACCAGGTTGGCGCTTCATAATAAGGAAATTCATGTTCCTGTTGATTGCCCTTTTTGTGGTTTACAAGAAGATGTCAATTATGTGCTAGTTGAGTATACACGGGCTAGACAATATTGGAATTCTATTAGGTTGGTCCTTAACACATGTTTTTTTTTTTTTTTCTGATTTTCTATTGCCATATCTCCGTCATAACACATGTGGGATTGCTGAAAAGATTGCAGCAATTTTATGGGAGCTATGGTATTTTCGAAATGACCTAATTTGGAATGGGAATCAAACTCCTAATAGCACGATCATTCATATGTCTTTGTCTAAAGCTATAGACTGGCAAGTAAGATCTTTTGAATCTCATACTGCTCCAGTTGAGTATGGTCAAAGCTCTATATTATCAAAGGGTGAAGTCCTGTTTTTGGGCGAATTAAATGTAACACCGATGTCGCTCTCTTTCTTGCACATAATTTGTTTGATGTAGCTGCAGTTCTTAGAGATTCAAATAGTGTATTCCTTCACTCACGGACATACACATTTGCTGGAACTTCATCCCCAGAACTTGCTGAAGCTATTGCTATTCGAGAAGCACTTTCTTGGCTTATATCTTCCCAGCACTGTCAAGTTGATCTTGAAATAGATCGTCAATCTATTTTTCATGCACTCCAAGCTAAATCTATTATACTATCAGAGATTGGTATTGTTTTGTCAAACTATTTGTTCTTTACAAGCCAAATCACTAGCTTATCCTTTCACTGGATTTCAAGATTAGGTAACATGGTTGCTCATTCTCTCGCAAAGGTGGCCATGTTTTATCCTAATCTAATGTTCTGGAGTTCTACTCCTTCTCTTCTTGGTAATGCACTTGATTATGATATTTTCAATCCTAGCACGAGACTTTAGTTTGGGTACTTGAGTAGACTTGTTTTGGTCCGGGTTAGCAGGTCCGTGCTTTGGTTATTTGTATGTTATGTTAGTTAAATGAAGGTTTTATTCTAAAAAAAAGAAATAGAACATGGGTGTGGGGCATGCGATGCCTACTTAAATACGACAAAATTTGTAAAATCTAAACAAAATGTAAGAGAGGCTGACATACTGAGTTTTCCAGAAAGCTTAAACAAAAGGGGGCATGCAAAATTGATCTTGTAATTTCGAGAAAATTAAAATAAAACCTAATTAATTATGCTCTAATTCGTATCAAACAATTTATTAAAACAAAGTTTAAGCCTTAATTTTATTAAATCAATAACAATCAAGCAACTTTAATCAAGTTAAACAATTAAAGGAGACTCTAATACTATCATTAAAAAATCAATCACGAGTACATAATTTTTTTTAATAATTTCTTGATCAAATATTTTAATTGAATAATTTGAAAAACAAGAATCATAAATAAAAGGGTTGAATCATACTTGATTTAAATTTTTGAAAATTTCTTTCTCGAGCTGCTAATCGCCAATCATAAGCTATTGATGTGTCTAACCTTTGACAGTATTTAAAGAGTAGAAAAAAGAACTTAAATTATTTTAAAAAGAAAAGATAAGAGTGCTAGCTCACTTATATCTTTTTCTTATTTATAGAAAAGTCATCAGAGTTTCTTTCTTATTAAAATTAAAAATTTTAATTATAATTAAAGTCGAACTCTAATTATGGTTATAATTTAATTTTAATAAAATCAAATACCTTATATTTGATTCTTGTAATTTTTTAAACTTCACAATTTAGTTCAACTTAATTTAAATTATTTTTTCTATGTGTGACCCATTAGATTATTAATATATTTATAATGTTTATAAATTATAATTCTAATTTAAAATTGGAATTGGATAAATTAAAATCCTTTTAATTTATCTTTAATTCTCTAATTAAATAATTTATAATCATAGATTAAGATTGATGTTTAATAATATATCATAACTACCCAAATATTAAAAATATCAACATAGTTTAACTCAACCTATTCATACTTGGTTATGATGTATAATTTAATCATTTCATCTTTCAATATTATAATTAAACATAAGATATGAAATTAATGTTAGCTCTTTTAAATTTAATCATATTCATTCTTACCAATTAGTAATTGATTTATAATTAATATTTGAAAGCTTTTTTTTTAAATCTCAATTCACTTTGACTAGAGAATTTCTCAGATAACTACTAATTAAGAATAGTTGCATATTCTCTCTAATTACTTTAAAATAATGAGTTATTTATTAAATTACTCAACTATTTTCATGTTGTTTATATGATATCCAAAAACTACCGACTAAGTTGTTCTAAATAGATTATGTTATAAGTAGTATCAAAATATAGTAATTTTCATATATGATACTTTAGTAATTTCAAATCTAAGGATTAATTGTTAATTATACAACAATCATACTGAGAAAATCCATAAACACATTCTATTTGAAATTCTCATAATAGGCTTAGTTTAATGAATTTATTCTTTAATAAGCATTCACACATTTGTTTATCACTATATTTTAATTTATAAGATCAATTACAATTTTTATAAAAGATATAATGTCTGATAGTTTTATCATTATATCGGTATCTTGTTTTTAAGAAAGTACAACTAGGAATAATTTAGGAATAATACATAAATGCATATTAAATATCATAATTATGATCTTATCATAATTTCAATTATACAATAATTATTCTAAGGATTTTACTTTTGAAAGTGAATTCTTTTAATATTTTGCAAGTTTTCAATTTTATATTAAATGTATTAACAAAGACGCTAGTTCTATTGGAACATACTATTATGAGATTTTAACTATTTCAAACTTCATCTTACTCCTACTATTTATCTTAAGAACCATTTTTTCATAAGTATGCAATGAAATAATCTAGAGTTTAAAAGGAGATGATTTCACAACTCGAGCAAATAGAAGATCTGTAATTGATTAATCATCTATCGAGAGCACTAGAACTATTAGACTTTAGCGAGGTAAACTTGCAAAATATCTCAACAAAATGCCAAAGCACGAGATTTTGATGTTGTCCTTGTTCCATTTATTATGTGTGTGTGTGTGTGTGTGTGTATACACATACACACACAACACCGACACTGCCTTCTACTGCCATCATCGTTACCACTATAGTTAACAAAAACTAGCGGAAACACCATGATTTGGTTGTTGTGGGGGAGGAACAATTTCGATAGTTGTGACAAAATCTATAACACGACAATGCCATAATTTTTTATTGGTAAATTGATATTTGTAAACTCACCAACATCAATTTAAGGGGAGATGTTCGCATGTGTATTAACTGGTGGTAAATTGTCATCTTGGCGTGCTTATAATTCTTTCACTGCACGTACTATTGATTTTTATATTTCTTTATTTGCTGAGATTGATTGTGTTGAAGGCATTTTTCGTTTTGACAATGTTTTGTCCTAAAGGGGACCATATATCTTATTATTTGATTTTGGCATTTTTTAATAGTTGGACATCTAAGATAATGTTGATGAGTTTAAAATTCAAATCCACGTTAATTAAATTTAATTGGGTAATAACAACTAGCTTGTGGTGTGACTAAATAACAATTCTTTTTCAACTTGAATTTTTGGGATAATGATTTAAGTGTGATAGAACTCTATCATGAGTTGGAGTGTGTATAGATCACGTCTATGTGTATGTAGAAGTGAGTTGCGTGAGATCTTGAGATTGTGCATGTGTGAAGACTCATTGGTGAAGTGAGGAACAAATGCAGGATTGATTTTGAGTGAATTACATAACACACATTGGTGGCAATAGGGCAGAGTTTGAAATTGGAAGAGGGTGTACGTGTGTGTCTCTAGCTGCATTTTTATCTTTTGGATGTTAGTGTGCGACTCTAGCATTTTTCCTATCTTTGGTTGGTTGCACGATTGCTGGAAATTTTGGCTGGGAGCTTTCAACTTTGGGATTTTTAAGTTGAATGGGTTCTTATTGATTCAAGCAACATATGTTGATGGTGTAAGTGTGCAGTTGTGAACTTCTCTATAAATTCCTTTTTGGGCATGACTTCAGCTGAGTTAATTTGTGGATTAATTTTTGGTGTGTGTAATGTCTCTTCTTGGACTGCGTTAGTGTTGATTTTTAGGATAAGGGATTGCATATCTGATGCAACTTTTTCTAACCAATTATGTCACTTAGCTGTATCATTAGTGTTGGAATTTTTCTTTGGTGCTGATTTTACATTGTTAATTAATCCATCTTGTTGCCCTGTTTTTTGTTGATTAGTTGATGTAAATGGGTTGAATAATTGTTGATGGCTAGTTGCATTCATTCTTATTGTTGAACGATAATTGAGGGTGGTTTTAGCTCTATTGGATTAATGTTTCTGTGATGAAACATTTGTTGATTTGAGACGTTTTGTAGCTGTTATGTGTGGGAAGTTTCAGTGACTATATCAAAGATTCATTGTAGTGTTCTTGGTAGACAACTTCCCATTCTTTAGTTGATGAAGCGACATATTTAGGGAATTTGCTTTTTATCTCAAGTGTTATCTTTGTTTATGTTGAATTGTTAATTTAATCACTTGAGAGATTTATTTACTGTTCTTATTTCATAAGATTGTTGAGAAAAATTCTCTGTTGAGATTAATACCAGGTGGTCGTATTATTGGGTATGAAATTACTTTCACGGCTAGTGAGGATAAGGGATAGTGTCAAGGGTTGAGTGGTGTCGGCTCAGTAAAGTCTTGTGTAAAAACTATTGTCGTTAGTGAAAGTATTAAATTAGGTGAAGACCCCACAGACGTAGAAAAGGTGTATCGAACTGTGTTACTAATTTTCAGTGTTGACCTGTTTAATTTTATATTTATTTTTTATTTTCATTTGGTACAGAAAAATTAATAGTTGCTGATACAGTTACTTTATATCTAGTAACCGACATATACAGTTACAATTAACTGCGACAGAACCTTACAAGTAATTGTGGTCAAACTGAAGAGTTTGCGAAACTACTACCCTCTATAGTTTTTCAGTTATTAACTTTGAAAATGACACAATTCATGCTGTTTTGGTTCTTTTTTTCATTGATCCTCTCTATTTCACATAATTTGCATCAAAAGGAATCTTGATTCTTTACAAGTCTTTCACCTTTAATTAACGCGACGGTTTAATCATGATTACTCCCTGCTAAAAGCTTTATTGGTCATTTACACTGCGAGGCAGTATCCTTGAACACATTTTAGTAAATGTAAACTTAGATTGAATAGCACTAAAAATATGGTTCAATTTTATGGACAATCCTACTGATACAGCTATTTCTCGTAGCTCTAGATGAGGAAATATTGCACATTTCTGGCTCCTTAACGCGAAGCGCCCGTTGGCTGGAAAAACATTTTGAAGATGATAAGACTAGCAAGTGATAAACTTATTGTGCATCCTAATCCTTAGATGAAGTTGCATTATATGTGGAAATTTAAAGATTAAGATGTCATTTTATTGTTAATTTCTCTTAATCGATATCTGCAATTCTATTAATTCTATGCACTGGTACTTGTTTCTTCATTTTGTATTTGTTCTTCTGAGCTGTTGTTTCTTTTCCCACTTTATTTCATTTTTGGAGTTGACGTTTGGGTTTTCGCTTTATAACTTTCGTTTCTTATTCTCTTGTTGTCTTTGTGTTTTGTTTCTTTGATTTTCTCAAGAGAATTTTGTGCTATACTTATGTTTTGTGGGAGTTACAAGAAATTTCGTGCAGAGTTCTAATTGAATTTTCTTTTAAGTAGCCTTATGTTTGATAAGATGATAATCTGTAGATTATGAAAATTAAGGAACAAGCAAATCTCATATTGGTGTATTAAATCTAGATGGAAATTTATTGATATTTGAGTTTGTTTTACGGAACAACATATTCGTTGAGCGTTAAGCGTAGTATTTTGGTACTGATGATTAGACTAGTTATTTAGTTGCTTTATTTTTCATTTGTGATTTTTGAATTGTTATGGATCACTTGTTTTCGAAGCATATTCTATGGGTGTTAATTTTATGTACATTGATAAGCATGTTTTGAATTGCTTAGGGCAGTAAAAGACGTAGTGAAAGTTATGAAGAAAAGGTTGCAACACAAGAACCCTAGAGTGCAGCCACTCGCTTTGACTATAATTTGATTACAATTTCATTTTATGATTGTTTTCGTATTATTGGCTTGTGCCTTTTTTTGCGTAACGATTACTAAGTTAATAGTAGTGGAGCTATTGTCTATCATGCCTATGCTATTGACTGATTGCATATGAAATCTACTTTGCAGCTTTTGGAAACAATGGTAAAAAACTGTGGTGATTTGTTCATTTTCAAATTGTTGAAAAGAATCTATCGGGGGAAATGGTCAAAATTGCAAAGAAGAAGGTAACACTTTGAAATTCTTTAATCATAATTTCTCACAATATGCATGTCACTGCTTCTGTGTTTGTAAAACTTCTTCATTCATATTTAGAAATGAATATAAGAAAAATATTTACCTGTGAAATTATAAAGTAAGGTCCATATAGGTAAAAGCATAGTTGTTGCAACCTTCATGGAATGTGCATATGAAGTGACATTTACTCAGTTCATGTCAAATTGTCCATCATTTTTGAGTTTGAAGGTCTCCATTCATTAGGGATGTTTTAGAAGAAATGTGAATATTAGACAAGAACGTGTACTAATGGAAAATTATGTATTTATTAGAGAATTTTGAGCATTAAAATCTATGTTTATTACAAGAAAACATTCATATATATATATATATATATATATATATCTAGAAGAAATCCTATCTCCATAAGGAATATACAGGAGGAGACCTATCTAAATAAGGAAGAACTAAAAATCAGTTCCTATTAACTTAGATTTGACTACCTAAATAGGAAAGTACACGGAATAAATTAATTAAATTAACAAATTAGCTAACTAAATAATAAATTAGTGGCTGATTCTAAATCTTCTAGCATCTCCCCTTAAATTGATGTTGGTGAGTCTACAGTATCAATTTACCAATAAAAAATTATGACATGGTCGTGTTATGGATTTTGTGACAACTATCGAAATTGTTCCTTCCCCATAACAACCATATCAACCCAACCCTATCAAATAACAACTACCGACTTCATCAACCAATGAATCTAGTCAGCAATAATCTTTATCTACATCAACTAGTATTGAGGGATCTTCAGGTTTGTTAATCTTTACCACTTATAATTAGACTTCTGTTGAAATATATATTTACGTGTTTAATGTGTTTTATTTTATCTTTTTGTTGTTGTCAGGTTCTGATATTGATATCAGAAAAAGAGGTAAAGGTATCACTAAAGATTATAAGTTGCAACGCGTGAATGTCGCAATAAACAAGTTGTCTATTCATATTTATAACTCACAAGGTCGTCCTGTTGATAAGATTCAATCGACAAAATTGTCTAGTAAGTTAAGGGCCGTTGTGAGAACTGAATTGCCTTGCCTTCAACATGTGAAGCAGTTGAGGCAAGGCAACTTGATAGGGAATGCTTTGGACAAAGTTTCAGTAATTTTTCAATTTAATTAATTATATGCAATTTTATTTTACTTATTTAAGTATTAATTTAACTTTTACTTATTTTTCACATATGAAACTCAATATTGTCGATATCGCCTGAAGTTTCAAGTTGTGTGCCCTCACTGTTGAAACAAAGGGCCAAGGATCATTGCTATTGGATGTATAAATTCTACAAATCTTTTCTTTCCGATGAGGAGGCAAGGAGATATGTTCTTGAATGAATGTCTCAAGAAAATTAGGGTCAAATGCGTGATTGTTGGGCATTTACTAGTTTTAAGGTTTGCCTTCTTTTTCTTCACATTTGCTTCCATTAATATTGTTACAAAATTTAATAAATATTTCTTTTTTTAGGAAAAGTGTGAAAAAGTCAAAGTTAATAGGGCAAAAATGCAGACTCGTCACAACACTGGCTCTAAATCATTTGTTATTGTACGGACTAAATATGCAAGTTCTTTGGTTATATGTCATAATTTTAACAGCAAATACAATATTATTTATTATGTTTTTAATTGTTTTTTTTCATAACACAAAGTGAGAAGGAACTATATGGACAAGAGTGTAATAGGATCACACTCTACAAACTAACACATTGCAAGGAAGGTGAAGATTGGATGGCTGAAGAAGTATAGAATAATTATGTAAGTATCAAATTTTGTTTCGTTTTTAAGTTGATTTTTTTATGTTGTACTCACTAATTATATTTGAATTAAATATTAATTTTGTTTTGTAAAAAATAGAATAAGATGCATAAATTGTTGCAAAGATCATTGTCTGTCGAAAATCAGTCAAATATAGATGACATTTGCAACAACGTCCTTGGTACAAGATCAGGCTATATCAAACGTCTTGGGTTTGACCTTAAGTCAATTGGTTCTTCCTTATTACGACCAACATATGTAACGATGCTCTAAGAAGAGAACTAGTTGCTTAAGGCTAAATTACATCATAATGAAGAGAACTGAAGAAAAATTAGAACATATTGAACGATAGTTAATTAAGCTTCAAATGATGGTCAAACAATTTTTTTGAAACATGATCATGTGCACTCAGCGCATATTATTCATATCCAAAGATAAAACGTCATACAGAAAAAGTGGAGGGCATACCCCCATTCAAAACCAGACATAGAATCGGCTGTCCTAGTGATCGTATGAGCAACCTGATTCACTAATCTCTCAACAAAAGCAGTGGAAATAAATTGATGCTCGCTAAGAAGAGCTTTACAATCATCGAAAAATAGGAAGGAAAGTTTTGTGTGGAGGTCAAGAAGTGAGTAATTATTTGACAATCCGTTTCCACACAGATAGGAACAAAAGAGAGGCTTTTAATCCAGCTTAGAGGTTCCCTGAAACATAACGTTTCACCTATTTGAGGATCTCTCCACCCCGGTAAAATCATTAGTTTGCCTGCACAACTTAGTCCTTTGCAATTCCGAATCACCATACCTAAACCATAAAAACTAGAAGGTAGAAATGCCACGTTGACATTAATTAGGTCAAAGTATGTCAGTAGTAGTGACGATGAGGAGGAGTGTTAGTTCGTACATAAATTTTTGTACATTTTATTTTTTTATATAAAATCCTTGTACTTTTTAATTAGTTGTATTTTTATTTCCGTTTACTTAATTATAATTCAAACAATGTTACCAACAATAATTCAAAGAATGTTAATTAAAATTCAAACAATGTTACAGACAAAAAGATGTCTTTAGAATGTTATTAATTATTATAATTAAATAAAAAATTTAAAATCAAAAATCAAAATTCTTCACCAAAATTTTTTAGTTACAATTACAAAAACATCACCAAATCTTTTTAGCTACGATTCAAAAAACATCTGTGAAAAACCGTAGAGGGTAGTAGTTTCGCAAAATTTTCAATTTTTTTCAAGTACGTCTCTAGTACAAATGACAAATAAAAGGAATCAAAAACAAAATAATAAAAAGCATAAAAAATTTGGTAATGCAGTTCGGCACACCTTGCCTACGTTTGCTAAGCCCTTACCTAGCTTAATACTTTTACGAAAGTACAATAGATTTACCCAAGACTTTACTGAGCCGTCACCACTCAATCATTGGCATTATCTCTTAACCTCACTTCTTGTGAAAGAATTTTACACCTAATAGTACGACCGCCTCGTACTAACCTCAACAGAGGATTTTTTTCAAATGATGTTTACTGATAATGAAACAAGCTAAACAATTAAATGATTCAACAAAATTCAACAAAATTCAATATAAATTCTCGATAGGTTCAGTTCTACTGAAATAAATCTGAAAGTTGTCACTACGAAATATAAACGTTTATCTGTCGAAACGTTATAAACATCAAAGCCGCAAAATTCATAATAAATGCTGGAATTTTTCGCACACATTTACCAAAAAAACTTGTTGTCAAAACTGCACACACTTCACAATAGAACAACCTAATGATAGTCGTTCAAAGCTAGAAAAACACAGCTCTAAAAATCACACAAATGCAGCAACTTTTTAGCGCACTTAGACGTTATCCTTGACATAAAAAATCCAGCAATAGGATGGATTAATTATAAACGTAAAATCAACAATGCTATACTCCAATCCAATTGACAACCACAGATCTAAGAACTCTCAACAGAAAATCCATCATCAATGCAAAACAAAAGAAGACCCAGCTATAAAGACATTAACGACAAGTGTAGAGTTGTAGAAGCAAGGTCACGTATGCAAAAAATCTAAAACTTAGAATGTCAAACGCCACCACTACACAAGCAATCTTACAATCTCCATTCCACACCTGACATGATCCATACAAAAACAGCATGATATGCCCATCCACGCTCATCAACCAATCATGACACCAACAAAGATCACTCACGCAAGCCTCCCTTTTTCATGTAGAAAGAAATACTATATCTACCTTTTATCTAACATAATCCACTTGAACTTCAATTAAAGATGGACTTCTAATTTCACTGCAATTCTTATACCAGAGTCCAACTCAAATAAGAAGTGTTACTTATTTACATCATATCTTGATTTGGATTTTTAAATATTATCTTGAAGACCCTCTAATTAAAAACGTCAAAATTAAACAATAAGATATATAATAACTATCTTAAAAGTCTGCAACAAACTTTAGTTGCGTTCACGAAATGTAGCTAAATATATTTTGCTACGAAAACCAAATCATCTCTAAAACTTATTACCTACACATACATTAACGAAGTTAATAACATTTAGCCACGAAGCAGCAACGTCACAATATATCATTCGCGACAATTTCCTTTATCCCCGGATTTACCTTTTTGTGATGGATTTCTGATCAGAGCAAAAAGTTTTGTGTGATGATTTGACAAAAACGTCGCAAATAATATTTTCCGACCAGGCTTCTGCGAGTATTTATGCTATTAATTATTATCGTTGTCCTTCAGCAACGAATAGTAGTGTCGCCAAAATGGTAGTCTTTTGTAGTAGTATGATATTCATATTAAAAATTATGCTATAAATATCAAATAGTTTGTAGTGGTGACACAAAATGAACTCACAATCTTTTTCTTATATAGAATTCTCCTATTTGAGTTTAATATATGTTTCATAAGGGTGGCATATAATTCTCCTATATTTTTATAACCTATTTAATAGCTTCAACTCGATATTTCTATTAAAAATTATACCTAAAATACATAATAATACTCAACATTGACAACAAAATGAACTAACAAACTTTTTCACCTAAATTTTTCTTTTTATCTTAAGTGTTACCATTATAATTAAATAATCCTATAATTTCTAAATATTCAACATTAATTTAAAATATTCTTAAGAAGTTAGTATAAATATCATAAACTCAAAATTTTGAAATCTCAAAAAAGGTACTATACACGAAATGGTTTTAACTCCAAACTGTTATGCACATGCGATGTTTAATATTTTAATCAATGTAGTTTGAAAATGATGAGACCAAATCAATGTAAACAATTTAATACGGAGTTAACGTGTGATTTGCACTTTAATACTCCCTCCGTTTCATAATAAAAGTCGTTTTAGAAAAATACACGCTTATTAAGAAAACTAATAAAATTATAG
>JANIJH010000008.1:3951535-3962107 GCA_024520975.1 Erythroxylum areolatum
CTTTTATGCCTGTGGATACTTGACACCAGAAAACTCAACAAAATCAGCTTCACTGAAGTAGTTCCTACTTCCACTGCGTTTCAGAGATGCTTTGCCATCACTGCTTAGCTCTCTTGATATGACTATTAATTCATTAATGCGATCAACATAACCACTTGCCAAACGTTTTGGTCCTTGCTTTGTTCGAACCTTGATCGTTGCAATCTCGTTTTTATTCATTATCTATCTACTAAAACACTCAAAAAAATCATTACAAGCACCAAAATAAAAATTGTAATAAAAATGTTGAAATTAAGTAATTACGAGACAATAAACAACCTAAATAATCACAAAACGACTCGGGATTACGTGAAAATATGTAATAACTCGAAGAGTTATCAGGTATCTAGTTTACAAAGAGTAATAAAAATGAGAATGAGAATAAATATAATGAGAAATAGGAATAGATATAATCGTTATAACTATAATGGTTGGTTAAGATAAATGAATGATTACTATTACTATTGATGGTGGTTAGTTTGTTAAAAATGTTAGAAATAAAAATTTGTTAAATTTTTGTTTTATATCAATTTTTAAATATATTTTAAATGATTATTTTTAATTTATACACCCTGATTATAATGACAAAATGTTTAAAATCAAGTATATTGTAATTTTTCCTTTCCAATAGCTCTTGAAGAAAAAAAAGCTCTAATATTTTCTTGCATCAATATATCATTAGTTACATAATATCTTCAAAATATAGTTTAATCATTTAAAATATTGTGCAATTCATCGACACAACCATAATATCCACCATTCTATTGCTATAGTAAAGTCAAGTAATATAGTTTAATACAATTTACATTCTTCTGATAATGCAAATGATGTTATATTTTAAGTAATTAATGAATAATATTTTAATTAATTACATTGTAATTAACTAACTAATTAATTATATTTTAATTAATTAATTAAAGTTTAATTAATTACATCTTAATTATATTTTAATTAATTATTTAATTGATTATATTTTAATTAATCATTTAATCAAGAATGATGTGAACATGAGTGGCTGCTGGATAAAAAGATGGATTTCTTAGGATTTTTCATCTTTTTTTCAGTAAACCAAATGCACGTTCAATCACATTTCTGACAGACGAGTGTCTCTTATTAAAGAGCTATTCTGGATTCCTAGGTGCCCTTTCATCTCTTGCTCACTCTTGAATATGGTATCTTGTTCCTCTAAAAGGTGTAAGAAAACCAGGACCATTGATATAACCAGCATCTACTAAGTAGTAATTTCTTATAAGCAAATGACACTATTACTATTGTATCTGTAATCATACCTTAAAAAACAAACTGCAAATTTCTAACGATTCGTATCTTACATACCCCTCGAAACTTGAAGTTCATCAGGCCTACTAATAGCATCATGCAGAACCCTTGAATTCGCTGCTAAACCCTTCCATCCAGCAAGAACATAAACAAAGTTTAAGTTCTTATCACACACTCCTAAAACATTAGTGCATATTCTCTCTTTCCTACCTCTGTATCTGGGCTTGTCTGCGTGGGGAACTATTATATCTAAATAGGTCCCATCTAGAGCACCAAGGCAACCCTTTGTTTAAAATTCCAACAAAAAAAGTTCTCGTTAAGTAATTTAATAAAGTTAAATTAGCCAATATATTGTAGCTAAATAAATTTATTAACCTTAAACCATTTCCATCTATTGTCTGTGCAATCCTCAGGAATTGGTATGGGCTTGACATACAACATATGTTGAAGCTTGATTACAACCTTCAACACACTATGGAAGACCCTACTTATTGTTTCTCCTGACCTCATAAACCGAATTTGTAATACTCTATTAGATTCATTTTGTGCTAATATTCTTAGGAAGATTAAAACTTTTTTTCAATGGGCACATGGCCATTATTCGTCAACCCACCATGGACCTTAAGCATTTTACATAACAATGTAAATGCATTACTATCCATCCTTAAATCCCACTGGCTATTTCTATCACCCTCATGCAAAATCCTATCTATATTGGCTTCCCTAGTTGGTACTGTTAATGCCCTACTATCTTTAGCATTTTCACTTCTATGTCATTTTTTGGTGTATACATACAAGCATAACAACATGACCATTCTCATCAAATCCAATTGCCCATTCCAAAGCTCAAACAAAGCCAAACACTTAAACATATCATCATGATCCATTGACTCCAATTTTGTAACAAAAACTGTCTGCAAAGAGAAAACAATATAATGATCATAAACTACATTTGTTTATATGTATAGAATAGTAAGATTTGTAAATATGTATAGAATAGTAAGATCTCAATAATTGAAAGATGAAGTAACATTTTTTACCTTGAAATTCCTTATTCAAAATGGCATTGATAAACATAACTCATACGGGTACAATCAATATAGAAGAAATGCAAACGTCCGTAAAATCAATATATCATCAAGATTCAACCACATTTTCATTAAAGTTAAAGAAATATGTGTCAAAGGACATGCAACTTAATTGTATAGTTTACGAACAAAGTTAAAAGGTAAATGTCAATTACCAAACATAAACGACCTTAATGACCCTAAAGACCTTAATATCAGTTATCTAAAGCATGATTGTTGGAGAATCACATAAATCTATAGTTAATGACATAAGTCATACAGATTTAGTTTGCGTGAATCTCTAGGTGGTTAACTGCAAGAATCATTAATAAGAAGAGTTCCACTTCTATAGAGTTGGCTAATAAAATTGTGAATTAACCTCTTTACTACGACAATTCAAGTTATATCACATACGATGGAATATTGGATCTTATGAAAGATTTATGCCTCACCTTCGGCACAGCTAGGAATGTAATCCATGTAGAAAAATCATTGAAATTTGCTACTGATCAATTACTTGTATGGTAAAAGTGTGAGAATAGAAATTTTTTTTTATAAAAGCTGCCATCATTTAATATAAATATACAATGTAGCTTGCTGATTGCAAATTTGTCATTGTGAAATATTTGGAAAGGGATGTAAACTTTGGGAAACTGCAGTAAGAATCATTAATTACCTAATCAGTTGTAAATATGTATAGAATAGTAAAATCTCAATAATTGAAAGATGAAGTCACATTTTTTACCTTGAAATACCTTATGCAAGATGGCATTCATAAACATACGAACATACGAGTAAAATTAATATAGAAGAAATGCAACCGTCCGTAACATCAATATATCATCAAGATTCAACCACATTTTCATTAAAGTTGAAGAAATATGTATCAAAGGACATACAACTTAATTGCATAGTTTATGAACAAAGTTAAAAGGTAAATGTCAATTACCAAACATAAAGCGACAAGTAAAGATATCATGCCTTTACTTCTGCATCATTACCAAACATAAACAATCCATCGGGAAATAAATATCACCTTTGCTCCTTCATTGAACATTCTAAACTACTAAGCAACATGAGTTTATGACTAAATCATTCACTAAAGAAGATGTAACAAAAAGTCTTGCTTAATAGGAATGTAACTAAATCATCAACAAATTAAAGGAGCATAGACAACAGAGGAAGATAGAAAATTGGCTGAGGTAATTGCTGTTCAGGGTGCAAAAAGGTGGAGAACTGTTGCAGCAAAAGCCAACTCAGACAGTAAATATAGGATTGTCCCTGAAGAACTTTAAGATATATTGGCACATTAGCATCATATGGAGTTAGAAAGATAAGGAACGAAGCACGTGCCTCTTAAATTTCGTATGTGGATATGATAAGCTAACTGATGGGAAGGGTGTATGCAGGAAGAATATCGTGCCCTCTATATAATCTTTGGGACCCAGACAACATAGTTATGCAACATTTTCTTTTGATTGTTGATTACTTGATGATAATTAAGGAGTTGGCATTTAAGATGTTATTGAAACAAAAACAATCGTACATTCTCCTATAGATCATGACAAAGAACAATCGTACACTGTTATATTGAGAGTCAATTGATTAGAAGACTAGTACAATGTACATTTCCTCTTCACCTTGTCAGTGAAATGTGGTACTCCTTACCCCAGTTTGTCTCGGCATGTAACGTTTGCCACTTCCAATTTACTAATTTTGCTATTAATACTTTCATTTAGTCTTTTACTCTCTTGTATTGTACAAAGAATAAAAATCACAGTCAAACAAAATTTAAAATGGATCTCAACAAATTCACCAACTATCAAACAAGCCAAGATAGACATGCTGGTACACAATCTCTGGCAGTCCCATAAACTTAATTACACTCCTATTCAAACTATAGGACATTTCATATAGATAAGAACAGCAATATTAAGCTCCAAAAAGCTCCAAAATTAAGTTTATGGGACTCTTTACACTCCTATTCATTTTATAAAATTGAGTTTTATAAACCTTTTGAATATATTGATTAGGGATTCCTTACAAAGGCAAATAAATCACCAACTCATGCAAAATGAACCAATAAATTATTACTGCAAAGACTATTGGATGATCAAATATAATATGTTCAATTTTATTATCACAGTATCCTTTTAGACTAATCAAGAGCCTTCAGATGGTTCAATAACTATAATATTATGTTGCAAGCGAGCACAAAGTTATGAAGCCAATCAAAACAAAATTTTGGGCAACATAAACTTAAGCACCACAAGGTAACTACTAAAAAAGCACTAATCTCAAACCCTAACATTTTGGCAAGAGAAATTCAAAAAGGAAGAAGTAAAAGAAAAGAAAGTAAGAAAGCATTTTCAAACTTACTTTACTCATTTTAAGTTTTTACAACTGCTTAAAAAATAAAATAAAACAATATTATATTCTTCCTCACAAGGTTGCATTGAGATGTATCAAATCACATTGTTATATCATTAAAAATGTAAAAGCAAGACTTCGGAACAAACTGAAACCTTTCGAAGCACAATGTGCTTGATAATAGCCACAATAGGCCTGCACACTACAGAACTTCCAGTATCTCAATAAACAGAACTTCATTGTCTCAATAAAGGCTCAAAAATTTTACATATGCAATTATTGGATTTCTACCCATCCCTCCCTTACCCAATCGACATCCATCAACAAAGCACAAACATAACTCCATCAACCATTTCCCACACCCAGTCGGAACCCATCACCTATAGCAATCTTAGAAAAACAACAACGGTGGGATGAATATAGCATCTTACCCAGAAGAGAGCAAAGATGGTAGCAGGTTGGCTTGAAGAGCGAGGTTCGTTTGTGGAGAAGTAAATCTGGCAGTAGAGAAAGTGACAATGAGCAAGTTATGGAGAATAGAGAGAGAAAGGGAAAAGGAAAGAACATATGCGTAGATTGAAGTGGGAACAGAAGAGAAGATTCAAAGAGAAAACAAAAAAACTCACCTTTATCAGTGGAGACGAAGCCGAACGAAGTAGGAGAGCTGCGGTTGAAAATGGAGTTTGCTAATTTGTTTTAGGTTTCATTAGAGCCGTTGAGGGAGGCTATTTTGGACTTTTCATGTAACATTTTGTTACCCATATTAAGGCTAAAATTGTAAATGTAAGAGATTACGAAAAATTAGGAAACACATTTCATGCTCATGCATTTCATGATATGCATATATATGTGAATAGTAAATTTTGCACACATCAAAATGACTGTACATACATTCATTGACAATTGCCGGGTATAATTGATCTATAGATGTGATTTTATTTGTAAATGTGATGTTATTGGAAATTGTGGTTTGATTAATTGAAAATTTGATTTGGAGATTAGAATTCTTAATTTAGAATTTTTTGAGTTTTTGGGGAAATTTTCTGAAAAGAATTGGGACAATTTTTGAACTAGGAAAAATGCTAAGCGGCAGAACAAATGATAAATGATATTAGAAATTACTGTCAAATGGCAATGAAAATTTTGTTAAGTGATTTTGGGATTTATTGACAAGTGCCATTTAGAATTGGAAGACAATTGGAGTAGAAATTGGAGTCAAATAGACTAGTTTTTAATAAGGGTCCACATGGGACCATAAAGATGTGACAAGTGGCAGTGACAAGTGTCACTGCCACTCACCACTCCTTATCTCTCACGTTGGAACCTCTTGCAAGACACTCTTAAGTGTCTTTCATTTTGTTTCTTGTTTTATCCCTCATGATTGCCTATTGCTTTCTTCTTCTCCACCATCTACGATACTCTCTTCTCACCCTTTCAACGTGAGCTTTGCTTTAACCCTACATTTTCTACTCCAAACTTATGTTGTCTTCTTCATTTATCACAAAAGACCTAACCTACTCCACCTCTGTTTGTGATGATCGTGTATGTTGGAGAGGTAGGGTTCATGGTGATCTTGAAGATGTTTGAAGATTTGGAAGGTAAAACAAGTAAGTAGCTTGTTAAATATTATGGATTTGATAAATTGAAGCATTTGTGATGATTGTTAGAGGTTAAATGGCATAAGATGGTGTTTTGTGTTTGATGAAAGTTGGTGAAGTAATGAATGTATACATGTTTAATGTTCTGGCAAATATAAATTTAAGAATTGATTGTGAATGTTATTGAGTTTAAATGGAGTAGAGAATGAAGTTTAAAATGAGGTAGAAAAGGTGGTATTAGTATAAGAAGTAAATGGAAAATTTTGAACTGAAATGGTTGGAAAAACTGAGTTTGCGTCTAAGTATTTTCGCCACGACAAAAAATTTTGGATCTTGGCTGTGGCGAACTTGAAGGCTTTAATGAGGATTCAATTGGATGAAGTTCACCGTGGCAAGATCCTTGTGATTTTTATGCGGGAATTCCTCTATAGAGGAGTTTGCCGCGGCGAAAGGTTCGTCGCGGTGAACTTTTCCTACATTGAACATAGTTTAGTATTTTGGGCATATATTCTTCTGTAGTTATCCAAATAGATTAATTTTTAATTTGACATAAACTAGAGACATAGGGCTACAAATTATCTGAAGAAATAAAATTCTGAATCGGACTCTAAGAGTTTAAATATCTGGGTGAAAGTTGAGTATAGGGTGCTGTCTCTAAATAAAAGTAGTCCAAAAATATTTCAAGTATAACTTTCACATTTCTAAACCAAATTGAGTGATTTTGGTGTCATTAGAAACTTAAGACAATGGGGTACATTTTTGTAGAATAAAGTGTTTCCAAATTACTTCATTTGGATTGTCTAATTGATCATGGAAACTAAATCTGAAGGTTTGGAAATTTGGTGAAATTTATAAGAAGAAAGGAAAGTTTGGATAATGTGTGATCTTGTA
Organism: Erythroxylum areolatum; assembly: GCA_024520975.1. Lineage (NCBI taxonomy): Eukaryota > Viridiplantae > Streptophyta > Magnoliopsida > Malpighiales > Erythroxylaceae > Erythroxylum > Erythroxylum areolatum. The sequence goes on from JANIJH010000008.1 coordinate 3,958,779, forward strand.
ATGTTGGAATAACATTAGTGAATGAATTGTTGATATCAAAATACCAAAGGTATGAGTTTGTTTAGGAATAAAGATATTCATATGATTGAAGTTGTGATTCCAAAGAGAGGAGTAATAGGTATCAAGTTAAAGTGAATGAGAAATTGTTAATTGTGAGAGCAAATAATGCTACAATCGAAATGACGAGTAATTGAGTGATAAAATGTGAATGTGGATATGGTGTAATAATTGAAAAGATACCTAGGATTATCATGAATATGCATTGTACATATTCTGTATACACACTTGTGCATAAATGCATACTTATAATTGTCCAATTATTAATGTGTGTGCATCGTGTGTTTGGCATATTGATGTGCAGGATAAACGTCTGCATTCAATCGTTTCCAGATCATTGAAGCTAATGCTATTCTGGAGCGTACTGTGAGTAGACCTAGATAGTCTCATTTCATTGTTTGTTTTGTTTAAATTTTGTATTAATTGACTATTGGATGATGTTATGAAAGTGATTGATTGTGTTGGTTTCCGGACAGAAGGTCCGATGAATGTGATATATGAATGAAATATTGAAGTGCTCTTTGTATGTGAATTGGATGAAATATGTGATACATGACTTGGTTGTTAAATGCCGGACTTAGTTCCGAAGGAAAGTGTGATCATGCATATAAATGAAAAAGTGATACTCAACTTTAATGTTAAATATCGGACTAAGGTCCGAGGATATGTGAATGTGAGTGAATGGGAATGTGCAAATGTAATTGATGCATTCCATGTCATGAATGCATGAAACATAATGGATGTTGTGACCAGAGTAGCTACCGAAAAGAGCTTAAAGCTCAACGAGTGAAAGTGAGTCTCGAGCTAAAAAATGATTTAGAGCCTCAGGCTCAACGATTAATGAGCCCTATATGGGATAGTTATCAATGAGCTCTATATGGGACAGTTATCAATGAGCTCTTTAAGGGACAGTTATCAATGAGCTCTTTAAGGGACAGTTATCAATGAGCCCTTTAAGAGACAATTTAGGCACTCGGTCACAACAAAATAACAAATGAAAAATGGGTCTCATGTATACTGCATGTGCATAATGCAAATGATTAAATTGCATTAAATGTGAAATGTGAACTGATGTAAATGTGATTTGGGTGTTATGTGACTGGGTGAGCCATCGATGATGGTCACTCATTACGTTCGCAAAACTCATCCAAAATTTGCAAATATTTTTCAGGATCGGAAGAATACCCCATTAGGCAAACGGAGTATACTTACTGCATGTAAGAGAAAGATAGAGGTCGGGATCAGTTTGTGTCTGCATCTTTATTTTCACTAATTTTTGTATGAAAGGATGTATTCTGAGATTTCTGTATCATGTTCATTGATCAATCTTATTTTGTAATAACTTTCCAAAATGGAAAGGGTTGTAAATGAAACTGACTTTTGAGTGCAATTATTATATTTAAGTGATTGAAAAAGTTATGTTTGAAACGGGCCCGAATTGATTATTGATTTTTTGCAAAAGTGTGTATTGTTTCAAAAGGAAAAGAAAAAAAGGGGACTTTGTAATGAGATTTGACTGATTGAGTGTTCTAGTACGTCACCCTCGCGGGGTACGGACTCGGATATCACCCATCAATGTCGGGTTCAGGTCTTGCGAGAGTGGGGTGCTATATTTCATTATCTTGTCACAAGAATTCTTGTACCTCAGTTTTGGAAGGAATAAAAATTTCTGTCATTGTCCTCTGAAGACGAGACAAAAATGAATGAGGACAACAAGCAAACAGGATGAATGACAGAATTTTTGTGTCCTTGTCCACTGTCCTCACCCATGAGGATAGCAACCAAACGTAGGGATAGGGACATGCCAAATGAGTGATGCTCAGAAAAGATCCTTATGTCCCCTTGGAAACAAATTTGCCAATTAATGAAGCAAATATTAATATCTTCGGCTAGTTAGAGGTGTTTGGTTGATGAATTTGGGAAAAGATTAATAGATAAGAAATAAAAAGTAAATAGTTAGTTATTGATTATCATTATAGAGGCAATAGTTTAATATCTTACTTTTGAAAAATCCTCCATACCCTTCATTTAGTAGATGAATGAAACTCATTCCTTAGTAGTAGCTCATTTTTAAAAATATTTTTAACACTAATTAATTAATACAATTAATTAATTAAAATATAATTAATTACAATATAATTAATTAAAATATTATTAATAATTAACTACATTACATTATAATTAATTAAAATATAATTCATTCATTCATTAAAATATTGTGATTAATTAATTGATTACGATATAATTGATTAAAATATAATTCATTCATTCATTAAAATATTGTAATTAATTAATTACATTATAATTAATTAAATTATTATTATTAATTAATTACATTATAATTAATTAAAATATAATTAATTAATGAAAATATAACTAATGAAAATATAATTATTTATTAATTAAAATATTGTAGTTAAAATATTATTATTAATTAATTAATTACAATATAATTAATTAAAATATAATTTATTCATTAATTAAAACATTATAATTAATTAATTATAATATAATTAATTAATTAATTATATTATAATAAATTTTATTTTAAATATTTTTTACGAATCAACTATTATCAAATGATAATAATAATAATTCCTTTTTTTAACCAATTATTCTTATTATAATAAATATCTATTCTCCTTGTTAACCATTGTCATTTTTACAACTTTTTTGTGTGTGAATTAAGTCATTAACTGTCCCCTCGGTGTCCTGGTAGCTCGGAGAATGAGGATGCTTTGGGGGTGGGCGAGAACATGACAGTGCAAATCTAGGAAATACATTAGACTATCCAGTAGATTACCACGAGTCCATCTACTTTTTGGTTAATGTTAGGTTTGTCTGAATAGCCAGGGAACAGCTGTCGGTTACTGTCAGGCGTCGATTGATAACTGTGGCTTAACATTACACCCATAGATAGGGTTTTCAGTGGGACCTGATCCTCTGATCTAGGTACTCTGATCCTAACCGGTGTCGGAGGAAAAATAAGTGGCTTAGATTCTTTGGCACGGGTTTAGGCCAAAGTATCTAGGCGAGAGGAAATGAGGCGGTTTGCGGTGGGTATCTACTCTTTGGTTACTGTTAGGTTTGTCAGAATAGCCAGGGAACGGCTGTCGGTTATTGTTAGGCGTCAAATGATAAATGTGGCTTAACATTACAGCCACATAGGGTTGTCTGTGGGGAAGGAAATCGTCCGTATCGATTTCTCAGTTCCACCAAACCCGTGCCAAACAATAACATCCACAAACTTCTGTGGACCAGTGGTCCTGGCA
>JANIJH010000008.1:3962207-3977071 GCA_024520975.1 Erythroxylum areolatum
GGCCCCCACGTAGCTCCGTCTATGCACACACTCCTAAAACATTAGTGCATATTCTCCCTTTCCTACCTCTGTATCTGGGTTTATCTGTATGAGGAACTATTATGTCTAAATAGGTCCCATCTAGAGCACCAAGGCAACCCTTTGTTTAAAATTCCAACAAACAAAAGTTCTTGTTAACTAATTTAATAAAGTTAAATTAGACAATGTATTGTAACTAAATAAATTTACTAACCTTAAACCATTTCCATCTATTTTTTGTGCAATCCTCAGGAATTGGTATGGGCTTGACATACAACAGATGTTGAAGCTTGATTACAGTCTTCAACACACTATAGAAGACCCTACTTATTGTTTCTCCTGACCTCATAAACTGAACTTGTAATACTCTATTAGATTCATTTTGTGCTATTATTTTTAGGAAGATTAACACTTTTTCTTCAATGGGCACATGGCCATTATTCGTCAACCCACCATGGACCTGAAGCATTTCACATAACAATGTAAATGCATTACTGTCCATCCTTAAATCCCACTGGCTATTCCTATCACCCTCATGCAAAATCCTATCTATATTAGCTTCCCTATTTGGTACTGTCAATGCCCTACTACCTTTAGCATTTTCACTTCTACACCATTTTTTGGTGTATACATACAAGCATAACAACATGACCATTCTCATCAAATCCAATTGCCTATTCCAAAGCTCAAACAAAGCCATACACTTAAACATATCATCGTGATCCATTGACCCCAATTTTGTAACAAAAACTATCTGCAAAGAGAAAACAATATAATGATCATAAACTAAATTTGATTATATGTATAGAATAATAAGATTTGTAAATATGTATAGAATAGTAAGATCTCAATAATTGAAAGATGAAGTAAGATTTTTTACCTTGAAATTCCTTATTCAAAATGGCATTTATAAATATAACTCATACGGGTACAATCAATATAGAAGAAATGCAAACATCCGTAAAATCAATATATCATCAAGATTCAACCACGTTTTCATTAAAGTTGAAGAAATATGTATAAAAGGACATACAACTTAATTGCATAGTTTATGAACAAAGTTAAAAGGTAAATGTCAATTACCAAACATAAACGACCTTAATGACCCTAAAGACCTTAATATAAATTATCTAAAGCATGATTGTTGGAGAACCGCATAAATCTATAGTTAGTTAATGACATAAGTCATGCAGATTTAGTTTGCATGAATCTTTAGGTGGTTAACTCCAAGAATCATTAATAAGAAGAGTTCCACTTCTATAGAGTTGGCTAATAAAATTGTGAGTTATCCTTTTTACTATGACAATTCAAGTTATATCACATACGATGGAATATTGGATCTTACGAAAGATTTATGCCTCACCTTCGACACAGCTAGTGATGTAATCCATGTAGAAAAATCATTGAAATTTTCTATTGATCAGTTACTTGTATGGTAAAAGTGTGATTCTAGTAAAAGCAACTTGTAAGCAACCAAATGAATTTCTACGCACCTATTGATCTTACATTTACCATTTTTTTGTGTGCAACTTGTAGAAAAATATCAAGAAGTACTTTTAACATTAAACTTGCTAAGAACAAAAAATTTGTTTTATAAAAGCTGCCATCATTTAATATAAATATACAATGTAGCTTGCTGATTGCAAATTTGTCATTGTGAAATGTTTGGAAAGGGATGCAAACTTTGGGAAATTGTAGTAAGAAACATTGATTACCTAATCAGTTGTAAATATGTATAGAATAGTAAGATCTCAATAATTGAAAGATGAAGTCACATTTTTTACCTTAAAATACCTTATGCAAAATGGCATTCATAAACATACGAACATACGAGTAAAATCAATATAGAAGAAATGCAATCGTCCGTAACATCAATATATCATCAAGATTCAACCACATTTTTATTAAAGTTGAAGAAATGTGTATCAAAGGACATACAACTTAATTGTATAGTTTATGAACAAAGTTAAAAGGTAAATGTCAATTACCAAACATAAAGCGACAAGTAAAGATATCATGCCTTTACTTCTGCATCATTACCAAACATAAACAATCCATCGGGAAATAAATATCACCTTTGCTCCTTCATCGAACATTCTAAACTACTAAGCAACATGTGCTTCTGAATAAATCATTTACTAAAGAAGATGTAACAAAAAGTCTTGCTTAATAGGAATGTAACTAAAAGGCCTTTATACTAGATGACTTTCATGCCATTTATTAAGGACCATTTATTAAGGAAAAATCTATAGGCCTATTTCATCAGGAGCTTTTGAAGAGCTACCATAGGAGAAAGATAAGAGTTTCTTATTCAAAATTGAGTTTTATAAACCTGTTGAATATATTGATTAGGGATTCTTTACAAAGGCAAATAAATCACCAACTCATGCAAAATGAACCAATAAATTATTACTGCAAAGACTATTGGATGATCAATTATAATATGTTCAATTTTACCATCACAATATCCTTTTAGACTAATCAAGAGCCTTCAGATGGTTCAATAACTACAATATTATGTTGCAAGCGATCACAAAGTTATGAAGTCATATCAAAACAAAATTTTGGGCAACATAAACTTAAGCACCACACGGTAACTACTAAAAAAGCACCAGTCTCAAACCCTAACATTTTGGCAAGAGAAATTCAAAGAGGAAGAAGTAAAAGAAAAGAAAGTAAGAAAGCATTTTCAAACTTACTTTACTCATTTTAAGTTTTCACAATTGCTTAAAAAATAAAATGAAACAATATTATATTCTTCCTCACAAGCCTGCATTGAGATGTATCAAATCACATTGTTATATCATTAAAAATGTAAAAGCAAGACTTCAGAACAAACTGAAACCTTTCGAAGCACAATGTGCTTGATAATAGCCACAGTAGGCCTGCACACTACAGAACTTCCAGTATCTCAATAAACAGAACTTCATTGTCTCAATAAAGGCTCAAAAATTTTACATATGCAATTATTGGATTTCTACCTATCCCTCCCTTACCCAATCGACATCCATCAACAAAGCACAAACATAACTCCATTAACCATTTCCCATACCCAATCGGAACCCATCACCCATAGCAATCTTAGAAAAACAACAACGGTGGGATGAATATAGCATCTTACCCAGAAGAGAGGAAAGATAGTAGCAGGTTGGCTTGAAGAGCGAGGTTCGTTTGTGGAGAAGTAAATCTGGCAGTAGAGAAAGTGACAATGAGCAAGTTATGGAGAATAGAGAGAGAAGGGGAAAAGGAAAGAACATATGCGTACATTGAAGTGGGAACAGAAGAGAAGATTCAAAGAGAAAACAAAAGAACTCACCATTATCAGTGGAGACGAAGCCGAACGAAGCAGGAGAGTTGCAATCGAAAATGAAGTTTGCTAATTTGTTTTAGGTTTCATCAGAGTCGTTGAGGGAGGCTATTTTGGCCTTTTCATTATCTTGTCCGTCAAACAAGAATTCTTGTACCTCAATTTTGGAAGGAACAAAATTTCTGTCCTTGTCCTCTGAAGACGGAACAAAAATGGGTGAAGACAGCAAGCAAACAGGACGAAGGGCAGAACTTTTGCATCCTTGTCAACTATCCTTACCCATGAGGACAGCAACCAAACTTAGGGTTAAAGAAAAAATGATTGTGGCAATCGCCTTCTTTCATTTCACAGAGTACATCAATCGTATCACTTATTTGAAAAAAGGAGATTGTATCTTCTAAACATAGTCTGTGTTCAATAAGTAATTATAGGATCAACAAAGCCTTCGGTGGACAAAATTTAAGAACCAAATCAGCTTTATCAAGTTGACAATGCGTACGTTTCTCTGAAAAAGTTCAAGACAAGACATGTGAAATCTTTTAATACTGTGTCTCATCTATATTATCTGATCTTTTCCACTAGAGAATAATATGACTTATTTTCTTTAATGGAGACGAAGTCCCTCGAATGAATGACCTGTTCGAAATGGCCCTATAAATTTATGAGGGATTAGAATGCTGTGAAAGACTAACAATAAAGGACCTTATGGTTAACAATTTTGGGAGAGGACTTGAAAGATGTGTTGAAAACTGATCAAAAGCTGTTAATCCTATCTGAAAAGATCATGGAAAAAATTATGAGTTAGTTAAAAAGTGACCGTTGTTGGAGATTTTTTTAGTTGATTTATTTCCTAATTTTTCTATTAAGTTGTTAGTTAGTAATGTTTGGTTTGTAAGCCTTTATAAGGCCAAGTTCTGCTTTCAATAAAAATAACGAAGCATTCACAAATCATCTTAGCTTTCTTACTCTGCTAAACATGTACATTGTGGTATCAGAGCCAGGTTATAACCTAGGCTTCTAATTCCTATTATTCAGTAAAATGGCTTCGAGCAATTTAGCTATAGCTATTAGTGTCTCCCAGCTGCCAATCCCCCTCTTTAAAGGTGACTCCTATAAATTTTGGAGCGTCAAAATGTAAACACACTTCAAATCTCAAGATCTGTGGGATCTTGTGGAGAAAGGGGTTGAAGAATCATCTTCAGAGGAGACAACAATAAAAGAAAATTAGAAGAAAGATGCAAAGGCATTGTTCTTTATTCAACTAGCAGTTGATGACACAATTTTTTCCAGAATTGCAGCTGCAACCACAGCAAAGGAAGCATGGACAACTTTCAAAACAGAATATCAAAGCTCAACCAAGGTGATAACAATAAAGTTGCAGTTTCTCAGAAGAGATCTTGAGACAACAAGTATGAAAAACTTAGAGTCTGTGCAAGAGTATCTTGCAAGGATCTCATCTATTGTCAGTCAAATGAGATCCTATGGTGAACAAGTGGCGGGTAGCAATGTTGTTGACAAAATATTGAGAAGCTTGGTGCCTAAATTCAACTGTGTAGTAGCAGCTATAGAGGAATAAAAGGATCTCTCCACATTTTCAGTAGATGAGCTCATAGGGTCCTTGGAAATGCATGAGGCAAGGATCAATAGAAGCACTGCCAAAGAAGAGGAGTAGGCTTTTCAAACTCGGGGGGAGTCTGCAGGATTCCCACTAAGACCTCATAGAGGAAGAAGACGCAGTTGAATGACTAGTGTGAAGTGCATATACCGCAAGAAGTTTGGACATCATATAGATGAATGTTAGAGCAAGGATAAGCAGGCACAATATACTGAAAAGGAAGAAGATTATTTTTTCATGACTTATGTAAGTCCCCAAGAAATTTCAAAAGAAACTTGGTATCTTGACAGTGCATGCTCAAATCACTTGACAGGTGATAAATCAAAGTTCAAAGAGCTAAATGAATCTAAAAAATACTAGGTCAGATTGGGAGATGAAAAATAAGTGAAAATTGAAGAAAAAGGCACTGTTGCCATCAATATTCAAGGAAAAGAGAAAATGATACAAAATGTTCACTATGCTTTAAGGTTAGCTCACAATTTAATTAGTGTGGGACAACTAGTAGACTCTGGGTTTTTTGTTATGTTTGAAAAAAATGCTTGCACTGCTAAAAAACACATAGGTGAAGTACTACTATAATCCAAGATGAGTGAGAACAAGATGTTTCCTCTGAATTTTTCATGTAAGGAAACACATGTGATGATGAGCTATAAACAGAATGACTATGAAATCTGGCATTTGTGTTATGGTCATCTAAACATCAAAGGTTTACAACTTCTTGCAAGTAAAGAAATGGTAAAGGGTTTACCTGCTGTCAAAGAGTTGGAGCATATATGCGAAGGATATGCACTAGGGAAGCAGACAAGGAAGTCCTTTCTTGTAGGACAATCGAAGAAAGTAGCAAAGAAACTAGAATTGGTCCATGCTGACATCTGTGGACCTATGAAGACAGATTCACATGCTAGTAGTAATATTTTTTCCTTTTTATTGATGATTTTTTAAGAATGTGCTGGGTTTATTTTCTCATCTACAAATCTGAAGCATTTGAGTGTTTTAAGAAGTTTAAAGCACTCACAGAAAAGCAAAGCAATGAAAAGCTTAAGACATTAGGGACTAACAAAGGAGGAGAATTATGTTCTACAAAATTCAACAGTTTTGATGAAGAATAAGGGTTTAGAAGGGATCTTACTGCTCCTAATACGCCAGAGCAAAATGGCATAACTGAGCGTAAGAACAAGACTGTGGTTAAAATGGCTAGGTCTATGATCAAAGTAAAAAATCTTACATATAACTACTGGGCAGAGGCAGTGGCTACTGTAGTATATTTGCTCAATCTTTCTCCTACAAAAGCTGTATGGAATAAGACACCATTTAAAGCCTCGTATAATTTTAAGCCTTCAGTTGGTCATCTTCGAATTTTTGGTTCATTGTACTATGCTTTGGTAAATTCTTATAGGCATAAACTTGAATCAAAGACAAAGAAATACATCTTTGTTGGCTATAACTCCAAGTCGAAGGCATATAGACTATTTGATCTAGAAAAGAAGAAAATAATGGTGAGTAGGAATATGCAATTTGATCAAAAGTTAAAGTATGACAAAGCAGATAATAAAGAGATCCCAGCCTGGGATGCATCTCAAGAGGATCAGCTGGAGACTGTTAATGAATAAATCGAAGGTGATCCAGAAGTCAGTGATGGATTCAGTCTCCACAGAATGATACATCATAGACTGAGGAAGAGGCACCTCAGGTGCACTGAAGTCAATGTGGCTTCATTCCTAAAAAGAAGTATGAGATTGGAGGATATGATGATAGTTGCACCTTTGCAATGTTTGTTAAAGATCTAATATGTGTAGAACCTGCATTGGAGAGTGAAGTTTAGAAAAACGCAATGAAAGAGGAGTTCATGGCAATTGAAAGAAATCAAACTTGGAAATTAACAAAGTTATCTAAAGGAAAGAAGGCAATCAAGTTGAAGTGGATATTCAAGACAAAGTACCATTCTGATGGTAATATAAAGAAGCACAAAGCTAGATAAGTAGCTCGAGGATACGTGCAAGAGCAAGGAGTAGATTTTGATAAGTCTTGCTTACCTGTAGCAAGGTTTTAAATAGTAAGGTTGATTCTTGCATTAGCTGCACCATCACAATGGATTGTTTTTTAGTTTGATGTCAAATATGCATTTCTTAATGGTGATTTGAAAGAAGTGTATGTGGGGCAGCCTGAAGGTTTTTATGATTATAAGAGAAAAGGACAAAATTTACAGATTAAACAAAGCATTATATGGTTTAAAAAGGATCCTTGGGCATAGTATAGCAAGATTGATGAATTCTTTCATCAGAATGGATTTTCGAGAAGTTTGAATGAGCCAACCTTATATGTAAAAAGGCAAGGGATTGAAGATGTTATCATGGTGAGTTTATATGTTGATGACATGATATATACAGGATCATCTTTGAAGTTGATTATAGAATTTAAAGAGGTGATGAAAAGCAAGTTTGAGTTGACAGATATGGGAAGACTCAGTTATTTCCTAGGCTTAGAAGTCAAGCAATCTGAAGAAGGTATATTCTTGTCACAACAGAAGTATGTTGCTTATTTTTTAAAGTAGTTTGGTATGATGGATTGCAAAGTTGCAGCAACTTTAATAAACATGAATGAAAAGCTGATTGCAGATGATGGTACAGGGATGACAGATGCAAGAAAGCACGGAAGCCTAGTTAGGAAACTCATTTGTATCTCAAACACACACGTCCAGATTTGGCATTTGTTGTTGGATTGATCTCAAGGTTCATGCACAATCCAACAAAGCAGCATTCTGGAGTAGCTAAAAGGAGACTTTGGTGTGTAGCTGGGACCAAAGAATGGAATCTAGTATTTGAAGGCAAGTGAATTTGTATTGGTTGGATATCCCGATAGTGATTAAGCAGGATCGCTAGATGACAGGAAAAGCACATCAGGAAATTATTTTGTGCTAGGATCAGCAACAATTACTTAGGCGTCTATGAAGCAACAATCTGTGGTTTTATCTTCAATAGAGGCTAAGTACGTTGTAACTACTACAGCTGCCTGTCAAGTAGTGTGGTTAAGGAGAATTCTTGATGACTTGAATCAGAAGCAACTGTGGGCCACTCAAATTTTCTATGACAATGCTTCAACTATGGCCATGACCAGAAATCCAGTAATGCATAGCAGGACAAAGCATATAGAGATCAAACATCATTTTATTCAAGAGCTTGTTGTTGAAGAAAAAAACAAGGTGGAATTCTGCAAGTCTTATGATCAGCTAGCAGACATGTTTACAAAATCTTTACGATAGACAAAATTTGAAGAATTAAAGGACTGTTTGTTTATTATTGGCTTCGAATCAAGGAGGAGTATTGAAGACTGATTCAAAGCTGTTAATCCTATCTGAAAAGATCATAGAGATGATTATAGGTTAGTTAGCAAGTGATCGTTGGTAGAGTTTTTTTAGCTGATTTATTTCCTAGTTTTTTTATTGAGTTGTTAGCTAGTAATGTTTGGTTAGGCCAAGTTCTGTTTTGAATAAAGAAAATGAAGCATTCACAAATCATCTTAGCTTTCTTACCATGCTAAACACCTACAAAATGCCAGTTGTTATCCTACTACAATAAATTGCTCTTTGCATTACCTATTAACACTTTCATCTCTTAATTCTCTTAGTTTGAGCATTGTCTTCTCAAGGTTGTTGAACATGTATCTGATTCATATTTTCCCCTTACTCGATTGAATATCATATATATTAGCAAAGTACATGACCGTGAACACTAGTTTCACATGCCTTATTTATTTAATAGGCATACGGACCTATATCGAATCAAGAAACCATTATTTGAAGAAATTATTAGCACTAAATCTTCATGACGTGCCCCCTCCCAAGATACGGGAGAAAATGGTTTAACTCGGTGATATAATAACATTTATATTCAAGTAAGGAACAAGAAAAAGTAGAGTTACGTGGTCGATTATAGCGGTCTATGCTTAGGGAGTAATGCGATTAACTAGTTTTTTTTTCCATTGCTAGCTCAATTAAAGCGGATAGCTTTTTGGCGCAGTATCTGAGGGGTGGTTGGTTCGTACAGGAGAATAATAATAGGAATAGAAATGAATATAGTAAGGAATGAGAATGGATATTATCACTATAATTATGATGGTTGGTTAAGATGAATGAATGATTAACATTATCATTGATAGTGGTTGGTTTGTAAAAATACTAAGAAATAAAAATTTATTATAATTAATTATATTTTAATTAATTAATTACAATATAATTATTAATTAATCAATAAATTATATTTTAATTAATGATATTGTAAATGATTAGTAATATTTTAATTAATGAATAATTATATTTTAGTTACTTATATTGTAACTAATTAATTATATTTTAATTAGTTAATTAATTAATTATATTTTAATCAATTATATTGTAATTAATTAATTATAATATTTTAATTAATGAATGAATTATATTTTAATTAATTATATTGTAATTAATTAATTACAATATTTTAATTAATGAATGAATTATATTTTAATTACTTATTTTGTAGTTAATTAATTATTAATAATATTTTAATTAATTATATTGTAATTAATTAATTAATTACAATAATTTAATTAATTAATAATTATATTTTAATTAGTTATATTTTAATTAATTGTAATAAGCATACGTTTATATAACAATGATATTCATTCCTCTAGATTATGAGAGGAATGGGGTATTACCCAAAAATGGATAATCAAAATAATGACTATATAATCATAGTCCCTTACCAAACTCAATTTTTTTTCCATACTCATTCTTTTTTTCATACCCACCAAACAAGTACACTGATACAACTCCGCAAGTTCACGGGTCTCAAGTAGTATAGTATAATATCGTCCCACAGGGAGTAATTGTGTAAGTCCTAGGCTTGGATTACTCAATTGATTGGACTAAGCAGTTGTATAAGAATGGGGAATTAAATTAAGGAATTTAACTATCAAAAATAATAAAACCAATGCTAAACAAAGATGCGAATGTCTCTAGGAATTAATCCGAATGGAATGTGATAAGCTTCAAGGAGGGTTCCACTTTTAGCGTTTTCTATGGACTTTGCCGGATCGATTTATGAGGCGAATTCTGGTTGATAAAAGGTTGAGCCTAGAATTTCTTAGATCCTCTTTCAAGGTATCGAAGGAGTATTATGCAATAATCCTAATCTACTGTCGTAGTCTAGCAATCAAGCATAACTCATTAAGTTCTTTGCTAACTGGGGTTTCCTCTCATAAATACAATCTATATCTAAATCTGAAATTTATGAGTTCACTGTTTTGGAGTTCCGTTATCAATTTTCACCTATCAGTTCTTCAATTAACAATTAATGTCAAGTAATAGTTGGCCAAACACAATACTAGCAAAATCAATTTCAAAACAGAGAAATCAAAACCATGAAACCCATACTCATAAATCAACTGAAATTCAATCCATAAAAAATTAGCTAAAAGCTTCAACCCCAACCTTGAAGCTTCGGGGAAACTACTCACTTATGATAGGATGAAAACCACATAAATCATAGTCAGCAAACAACATAAGAGACACCAAATAATAAATAGAGGATGAATGGGTTTTTGGGATCTCCCTCTTTGCGTTTTTACACCTCCACCTGCATCACTGCTCTATCGCGTTTCAGCATCTCCCCTTGTGGGTTCAGGTTTTGGAGCTGCCTCTGTGTGTTGAGTCCTCAAGCTGGTGTCTCCCTAGCTGCGTGCGTCTTGGTCAGCTCCCTGTGCGTCCTGCGTGGTTACGTCCTGGTGCACCCCTTGGTGCGTTAGCCTCCACTGTAGCTCCTTGATGTAACAGTTCTCCTCAATTTGCAAAAACTCCCCCCAATTAAACCTCTAAGCATTAAAACCTAGCCCTCATGCATTTATGCCCTCCTCGCGTTGTCGTTTAATGCTGCTCTTTAGCATCGTTCAACCCTCCTTTACTATGTCGTTTTACCTTGGACTCTCCTTCCTTCATTTAATTGTCGTTGTTGTTGTCCTTTTCAACTAAAATAAAGTGTATTTCCTACAAATTAAACAGGAACAACTATAAATGCAGATTCAGGTAAACTAAATAATATAGCAGGAAAAATATGTATAAAACCTAATGACTATATGCAAAAACTAAGAGAAAATGCCACTCATTCCAATGAGAAAATGCATTCAACAAATGCCCCCAAACTCAAACTCTTGCTTGTCCCTAAGCAAAATTAAGAAAATTGTTCAAAACAGATTAAAGAGAACTCAACTATTGGAATTTTTAGAATTGCAGTGATCGATTACCTTTAGCTACTTATGAAACCATACCGACCTTCTAGTGCAAGGATACCAAAGCTCGCTCAAACACACACTCCTTGATTCAAGTCTAATTAGAAACTAACCAACTCACAAGAGTATAGAAAAGCCAAATAAATTCAAAGGCAAATTTATAACCCAAGACACTCTAAAGGTATTATCAAATTAACCAATCCCATAGGCAAAAATTCTCCATCCTATCTCCACTAATTTTTAGCACTCCTTCTCAAAGGATCAAAAGGTCTTATTAGGGTTGTAATGGGGTTGTTAGGGTTTAAACTTGGCTTAGACCAAGGAAAAAGGTAATAAAAGCTGAAATGAAATGGAAACAATTATTCAAGAAATAGGAAAGTGTAAGGGATCTCTTCTTTTTTTTTCTCTTTTTTTTAAAGCAAGTAAAAACCGTGGAAACAAGGAGGAAAGCTTTTTTTTTTAGGCTATCCGTGACATTAGCTTATAAACATGATTTCCTTGAGGACTATAAGAACATTGGGACTATCTTACCAACACCACTTCATACATATTGTTGGTTGATCTATATATCATCATATCAAGCTTGTTAGAGAACCAACAACATCATTATGTCACAAGAAGGAGTATGCGTGATGATTTTGATATAGGATGACAAAACTCAAACATGACAACATGTTTTTGAAAACGGTAACAATCACAAGACTTAACTCAATATCAATGAATTCTCAAGTTTCAAATAATTGACTTTCTCCCAAACTCAGTTTGTTGTGTACTAGGGGCAATAACTTTATACCCTTATCCTTTGAAGAAACTGAAAATACCGAATACTTGCAAAATCCTCACTTGCTTGCTCTTTTTTTTTTACCTTTTCTTTCTTTCTTTTTTTTCAACCCCCCACATATCCTACTCCTAAGTAATCATTTCCATATGAAAGGTAGGGAATGCTTGGCTTATGGATTGGTTAAATAAGGGTGTCAAAGAAATAGGGATTTTACTTAGGCTCAACTTGGCTCCAAGGAGAATATAGGATTATTTTAAGCCAAAATTGGATTGCGGTTCATAATTCAAAGAAAATTGCCTTGATCACTTCTTTATCAAATTTGTGCTCACATTTCACCTCGATAAGTCTAGAGAACTTGTTCTAGGATTGGCAAGACCTCATTAGATTCCAACTTGCCTAAAAATTTCATGGATGATCAAAACTCAAATAAAATGGATGGGAAGACTCAAATCAAAGAATACGAGTAGAATTAAACAATTAAAAACCGAGCACTAGTCTGGAACAATCTATCCACAAACCTTGTAAAGGTAAACCCAATTAGGTCCCAAGAAATTCTCAATTTCCCAAAAGTGAGGCCAAAATCAAAACCTTTAAAAATCAAAATTTCTTAATGAGGTTTAACTATTTCAAGAAAAATGACTATATAATGGTTTGTCAAAAAAAATGAAAAGTAATGGTAAGAAATTTTTGCAAAATTGTGCTCACCCTCACCGTCCCAAACTCAGATAGGACATTGTCCTCAAAGTCAAGGTGTGCATGTACAATTTGAAGTAGGTAAGTAAGCATGTATATGCACGGTTAAGGACAAAAAGAATGTCAGCAGTTGGTCGCATGCATAGGCTATGCAGGATGATGCATGCCCAAAATTTAGAAATGTTGCAGATCAAACTCAAACACAAACAGCCGTAAAATTCAATAATATGCTAAGTCTTAAGTAAGAGGCACAAAGAACTTCCCTATTATGAGCTTGGATATTTTCTTCAGAAGTGTAATTCCTCCCATCAAAATTCACTTGTAAAGTCTAATTTCTTGCAATTAAAACAAAGAAGAACGTTAATTTTGGGTAATTAAAATAAAAATAAATAAATAAAAACATCTATAGTGTGAAACTTAGGTTGCCTCCTAAGAATCGCTAATTTAAAGTCCTTAGCTTGACTTGGCCAAATGGTTGCTCAAGGGTCAGGGTTGGAGAGGGATTGAGTAACCCCTTTTTCTATTGAAAATCCATCCATATAAGGCTTTAACCTCTGCTTATTAACCTTAAATACTCCAGTTTTGGGATCTTCAATTTCTACCACACCGTGAGTATAAACCTTAACAATTTTGAACAGTCCCGACCACCTCGACTTTAACTTTTTGAGAAATAGCTTGAGTCGTGAATTAAATGGCAAGACCAAGTCTCGTTCCTTGAACTCTCTTTGGATAATATGATGATCATGCCATCTCTTCGTTCTTTCCTTATAGATTCGGGCATTCTCATAAGCATCCAAGCAAAGCTCCTCCAACTCATTCAACTGAAGCAAACGCCTTTCTCCAGCTGCCTTGAAGTCCAAATTAAGCTTCTAAACAGCCCAGTATGCTTTGTGTTCTAGCTCGACTGGAAGGTGGCACGACTTCCTATACACTAGTCTGAATTGAGTAGTTCCAATTGGAGTCTTGTACGCTATTCTATAGGCCCAGAGAGCATCATCTAACCTCAAAGACCAATATTTTTTTGAGGTGTTTACTGTTTTCTCCAAGATGCTCTTAATCTTCCTATTTAAAATTTCGGCTTGCCCATTAGACTGAGGTTGGTAGGCCAATGCTAACTTGTGGTATATCCCGTATTTTTTCAAAAGGTTGGCGAATGAGTTGTTGACAAAATGACTTCCCCTATCACTGATAATTGCCCGAGGAGTGTCAAACCTGGTGAAAATATTTCTCTTGAGGAATCTAATGACCACCTTGGCATCACAAGTTGGTGCAGCGATTGCTTCCACCCATTTGGAGACATAGTTGACCCCTACAAGAATATATTTGTTGCCAAGAGAAGACGGTAGTGGCCCCATGAAATCTATCCCCCAAACGTCAAAAAGTTTGACCTCCAAAATTTCTTTAAGGGGCATCTCATGTTTTCGAGAAATATTTCCAACTCTCTGGCATTTGTCACATGCTTGCACAAAATTTCTTGCATCCTTGAAAAGTGTAGGCTAGTGGAATCCCGCTTGGAGAACCTTTGATGCCGTCTTTTCAGAACTGAAATGGCCTTCGTAGAGGGATGCATGACAGTGATTCAAGACAGCTCCTACTTCTTCACTTGGTTAGCATCTTCGGATCACCCCATCACCACAATGCTTAAAAATAAAAGGCTCCTCCCATATATAATGCTTGAGCTCCGAAAAGAACTTCTTCTTTTGTTGGAAAGTAAATTCAGGTGGCAAGACTCCTGAAACAAGATAATTCACATAGTGAGCATATCATGGAACTTGTAATGTTACTAAAACAATTTTTTGTAATGAATAACACAGCTCTGGTAAATCTACACAGCAGAAAAAATGCTCGTCACTAAAGGAGTCATTAATCAGTGGTTCTTCTTGAAGGGGTTCCTTCTGATCTGTAGTGAGCCTCGACAGGTGATCCGCAACCTAACTCTCAACTCCCCTTTTTTCACGAATCTCAAGGTCGAATTCTTGAAGGAGAAGGACCCATCTTATAAACCTTGGTTTAGCCTCCTTTTTCGTTAGTAGATAGCGGATAGCTGCATGATCTGAGTAGACTATCACTTTCGAGCCCATGATATATGACCTGAATTTATCCACTGCAAAAACTACAGCTAGCAACTCCTTTTCAGTCGTGGCATAATTGATTTGAGCATCATCCAATGTCTTGCTCGCATAATAGAT
>JANIJH010000008.1:3982698-3995059 GCA_024520975.1 Erythroxylum areolatum
TATCACTTCGGTTTTAGCCTTATCCACTTCTATTCCACGATTGGAGACTAAGTGGCCTAGGACTATTCCTTCTTGTATCATAAAATGGAACTTCTCCCAATTCAGCACTAGATCAACCTCTTCGCACCTAATTAAAACTTTTGCAAGATTAGCTAAACAAGAGTCAAACGTTAGTCCATAAACAGAAAAGTCATCCAAGAAGACTTCCATAATTTCCTCAATAAATTGCTGTCATGCAACGCTGAAACGTAGCTGGTGCATTACACAACCCAAATGGCATCCTTCGATATGCAAAGGTACCATAGGGGCGTGTGAAAGTAGTCCTCTCTTCGTCATTAGGGTGAATGAGAATTTGAAAGAAACCAGAGAAGCCATCGAAATCGCAAAAATAATCATGTTTAGCAAGTCTTTCCAAAATTTGGTCAATAAATGGCAAAAGGAAGTGGTCTTTACGAGTAGCCTTGTTCAATTTTCTATAATCTATACACATCCGCCATCCCGTAACTATCCTAGTTGGTATTAATTCATTACCTTCATTTTTCACAACTATTAGACCACCCTTCTTAAGCACACAATGGACAGGGCTTACCCAATTACTGTCGAACATGGGGTATATAATACCCTCAGCTAATAGCTTTAAGACCTCTTGCTTGACCACGTCCTTCATGTTTGGATTTAGCTTCCTTTGATGTTCAATTACAGGTTTTGCATCATCCTTTAAGTGAATTCTATGTGTGCAGAAAGATGGGCTGATTCCCTTCAGGTCTGAAATTTTGTACCCAATTGCTTGCTTGTGTTCTCTAAGCACTCTTAAAAGTTTATCAACTTGCACAGGGCTTAAAAGAGCATTAACAATGACTGGATAGGTCGAATTAAGGCCCGCAAATTCACACCTGAGGTTAGGAGGCAACGGTTTCAATTCCAAATTCGGAGGTTCTTCTTTGTTTGAATCAGGTGATGGTTTCAGTTCAGGTTGCACAGGTTGTGTAGATCTTTACACAGGTTGTGCATCGAGCATCTGTACAAATTCAAAAATTTCTTATTCCTTCTCTGTACATTCTGTATTGCCCCCTGCAGTTGCTACAGCCTTCACTAAGCAGTGTTCCAACGAATCCTTTGGATGAGATTTTCTGAATTCAACACCAACCAGCTTGTCAATAAGGTCCACCCTTAAACAAGAATCCTTGTCATCTATAGCCTTCATTGCCTTTCTCAAATTAAACTCGATTTCTTCCTCCCCTACTCTCAGAGTCATTTTTTCATTCTTAACATCTATGAATTTTTCCATTCTTAACATCTATGATTGCTCCAGCTGTGGCTAAAAAGGGTCTCCCAAGTATAATAGGTATGTTAGTATCCTCCTCCATTTCCAGCACAACAAAGTTTACGGGGATAAAAAGACTTCCAACCTTGAGGGGCACATTTTCCAATATCCCAATACGAAATTTTATGGACCTGTCAGCTAGCTGCAATGATATGGTAGTTGGTTTAAGCTCCCTGATGTCCAATTTCTGATAGATAGACAATGGCAAGAAGCTCACACTTGCCTCCAAATCACATAATGCTCTCCCAATTGTTGTGGTTCCTATTTGGCAAGGTATTGAGAAACTTCCTAGATCTTGAAGCTTGGGAGGGAGTTTGTTTTGAAGAATGGCACTTGATTTCTCTGTAAGAGCCACAGTCGCATATTCCTCTAACCTTCTTTTGTTGGATAAGATTTCCTTTAAGAACTTGGCATAAATAGGCATTTGGGTAAGGGCTTCTGCGAAGGGGATGTTAACATAGAGCTTCTTCAGAATTTCAACAAATTTTCCAAACTACTGGTCTAACTTAGCTCTATGAAATCTCTGAGGGAATGAGATTGGTAACTTATATGGTGGTGGTGGTGTGTATTTTTTGAGCTCAGGTAATTGTTGCATAGGTTGTGCATTGGATTGCAAAGGTTATGCATCCTGGTCTGTTCCTTCGGATTCCTTTTCAGCCCTATTCTTCTATACCATAGGTTCCAAAACCTTTCCACTCCTCAGTACCACTGTCTTGATTTCCTTAAGAGCCTCTGGTTATGCTGGTAGCTTACCCTTATCCAACCTTAGTGATGCGGCTTGCTATGCAATTTGAGTCTCAAGCATCTTATTATGGACAGTCAATTGGTCCATTCGGGTAGTAAGTTGCTGAATCAGGTCTCCTTGCTTCTGTATAAAGGTTTCCATCATTGATTCAAGGTTGGACTTAGGTTCAGGTGGCTGGGGTTGAGCTTGTTGTCTCAAGTTTGGGAAACCTGGAGGGTCACAGTTTTTTTATTGCTGGGTCTGTTGGTAATGCGGTTGATGTTGTGGGTAATGGGTTTGGTTAGGGAAACTTTGGAGTGGCTTGAGTTGTTGATACCAGGAGAAATTTGGGTGGTTTCACCATTCAGGGTTATAAGTGTTTGAGAAGCTCCACCTTGATTCTTCTGCCCATAATTTAATACAAAATTCATATGTTCAGCCCCAAATTCTTATCCAATGTTCTGAAATTCTGTACCCATATTCGACCCAAAATCCTGATCATATAAGGCATTTACATTACTCGAAGCACCTGCGGTAAACTTATCCACTTTCCTTGAAGAGCTTCAAATTTCGAATTCAACAAACTAAAGGCATCCAATTCGAAGACTCCTTAAGATCTCTTCCCTTCTTGCTTAACCTCTTTCTGATCATTATTCCATTGATAGTTCTTGTAGGCAATTTTCTCCAGTAACATAAAGGCCTTGTCTTCATTCTTGTCCATTAAATCACCCCCAACCGCAGCATCTATCGTACTTTGCATAACCGGAGAAACTTCGTTGTAGAATATTTGCACAATCATCCACTTCAAGACACCGTGATGTGAACATTTGCGTTGAAGCTCCTTGTACCTCTCCCATGCTTCATACAAAGACTCATCTTTTTTGGGTTGAAATGAGGTAAGCTCACTTATGAGCTTTACATTCTTTCCCAGGTGGAAAATTCTGAGCCATAAAAGCCCTGAATTACTTTTGCCAATTGTTTATCGAATCAGGTGGTAATGAATGGAGCCAATCCTTAGCCCGATCTCTCACAGAAAAAGGGAACAATTGAAGCCTTATAGCATCCTTAGGTACCCCGTTTTGCTTCAACATTTCACAAATCTCCAAAAATTGTTGTAGGTGGACATGTGGGTTTTTTATAGGGTGCCCTCCAAACTGATTTTGCTGCACCATCTGTACAAGGTCAAGTTTCAATTTAAAATTATTTGCTTGCATAGGGGGCCTTGTAATGCGAGGGCGAAATTCCCCAAAATCTGGGACTGCATGGTCCCTCATAGTTCTTTGATTCTGTTCGGTAATTTCTGATTCGATTGTCTCTTCTATTGAAAAAGTTGTAGCAAATTCAGGTTTGATCCGACGTTCTTACACAGGCTATGCGTTAGATGCTTTTGCCGTGCTTTTCTAGCTTTTGCTTCCTTCCTTAGTGCCTTAGCTGTCTTCTCGATTTCAGAATCAAACAACAATTCTTCAGCACTGACGACCTTAAGCATAGACTAAGAAAAACACAGCAAGATCAAATGCAAAGTGCAGAAAATGCAAAATAAGAAGTAGAAAGTAAAGAGAACAAATAAAACAAAAATCAATTCTAACAAAATCTATTAACGCAAAAAAAAAAGGAAAACAAAAATGTCTAATTTAACCAAACAATCAGTCGCCTAATATTACTCAGGGATTACTCCCCGGCAATGACGCCAAGAAACTTGATGCAACTCCGCAAATTCATGGGTCTCAAGTAGTATAGTATAATATCATCCCATAGGGAGTAATTGTGTAAGTACCAGGCTTGGATTACTCAATTAATTGAACTAAGTAGTTGTGTAAGAATGGGAAATTAAATTAAGGAATTTAACTATCAAAAATAATAAAACCAATGCTAAACAAAGATGCGAATGTCTCTAGGAATTAATCCGAATGGAATGTGATAAGCTTCAAGGAGGGTTCCACTTTTAGCGTTTTCTATGGACTTTACCGGATCGATTTATGAGGCGAATTCTGGTTGATAGGAGGTTGAGCCTAGAGTTTCTTAGATCCTCTTTTAAGGTATCAAAGGAGTATTATGCAATAACCTAATCTACTGTCGTAGTCTAGCAATCAATCATAACCAATTAAGTTCTTTGCTAATCAGGGTTTCCTCTCATAAATACAGTCTATGTCTAAATCTGAAATTTATGAGTTCACTGTTTTGGAGTTCCGTTATCAATTTTTACCTATCAGTTCTTCAATTAACAACTAATATCAAGTAATGGTTGGCCAAACACAATACTAGCAAAATCAATTTCAAAACAGAGAAATCAAAACCATGAAACCCATACTCATAAATCAACTAAGATTCAATCCACAGAAAATTAGCTAAAAGCTTTAGCCCTAATCTTGAAGCTTCGAGGAAACTACTCACTCATGATAGGATGAAAACCACATAAATCACAGTCAGCACACAACATAAGAGACACCAGATAATAAACAGAGGATCAATGGGTTTCTGGGATCTCCCTCTCTGCATTTTTATGCCTCCATTTGCGTCACTGCTATATCACGTTTCAACGTCTCCCCTTGTGGGTTCAGTTTTTGAAGCTGCCTTTATGTGTTGTATCCTCAAGCTGGTGTCTCCCCAGCTGCGTGCGTCTTAGTCAACTCCCTGTGCGTCCCGCGTGGATGCGTCCTAGTGCATCCCTTGGCACATTAACCTCCACTATAGCCAGATGTAGCTCCCCGATGTAACAGTTCTCCTCAATTTGCAAAAACTCCCCCCAATTAAAACCTCCAAGCATTAAAACCTAGCCCTAATGCGTTTCTGCCCTCCTTGCGTTGTTGTTTAATGCTGCTCTTTAGGATTGTTTCAGCCCTCCTTTACTACGTCATTTTACCTTGGACTCTCCTTCCTTTATTTAATTGTTGTTGTTGTTCTTTTCAACTAAAATTAAGTGTATTTCCTACAAATTAAACAGGAACAACTATAAATACAGATTCAGGTAAACTAAATAATATAGCAAGAAAAAATGTATAAAAACTAATGACTGTATCTAAAAACTAAGAGAAAATACCACTCATTCAAATGAGAAAATGCATTCAACACACACCCTGAACTTAGCATATTTTTAGGACACGATCAATTCATTACCAACAAAAGTCACTTTTGAGTGCTAAACCTAACGTATAATAGAGTTCATAGAGATTGTGAAGCGTCATCTATCACTCTTAGTTTCATACCAACCAGTTCTAATATTTCTCTTATCGTAAAATATATGTTGTACAACACACTTAAGTTATATATGGTATTAAAGGATTTAATTGACTTGAATATGGTTTTCAATTCAACTTAATTATTGTCATCAAATATTAAATTTCTTTGGAATAACCATATTTATGACGATTTTTTGAAGTTTGGGCCCTAGGTTGTTTTAGGCAATAATAGAGAAATTAAGTAGAAGGAAATAACAATCACGGAGGTCCTTCTAAGATGAAGAACCATTAGAAGTAAAACGCAGCAACTTTTTAACTTCTTTCTATAAAGAAAATGAGGGTAATAGAGTTTGATCGCATGAACAAGAGAATATAATTTTTACACCTTTCAATATGTTATTTTATTTGAATGAAATCTCCCACTACCTAAGCTAAGAAATTAGAAGTTGCTTGCACACATATTAATGCACTCTGCAAACCTTATGGATGGTCTCCACGGCTAATATATTACTTAACCACAGGCTGTCTCGATCTTGAGATCCCCAATATTGAACCTGATTTCTTTTCTTACACCATTTTTCAAAGTCAAAGCCAAGTTCGATGGGAAATCTCAAGAACATAAACTCACGTTACCAAAAGTTTCAGATCCTAACCCGAATCTCTGTAGTAAGATTTTATGCTTAGTGATTAGTCATGTATCCTCTCTCTCTCTCTCTCTCTCTCTCTCTCTCTCTCTCTCTCTCTCTCTATATATATATATATATATATATATATATAAACACAAGTTTGAAAAGCTTTAAGAAAGTCCTTTAGAAATCTCAAAAAAATGTTCTTGTACTTCAATTTTTTTCAAAAAAGCCTCCCAAGCTTTGCCTTCTCTTAAAACAAGTAAAGAAAATTTTTATATAATAAATTTGATTCACGTGAATTAATTATTTTTAAGTGAACCGAATCTCAATTATTAACCTAAAATCAGGCCAACCCATTTTAACCTAACCTACCTTCTCTCTCTCTGCCCATCCAATCTGACAAATGTCCCTGTCCTATTAATTCAACCTAAAATTTTCTCAAAATGATGAAAACCCTTTATTTTATTGCAAGAATGGAGAATACAGAAGGCAAAGTTCAGAAACTATCGAAAAGATATGCTTCAGAAACTATTAAATTTGTAGATTAGTGTTGTAACATTTCTACTTGTTCTTCTTTTTGGCTTTTCTTTCGATGTTACCGAGGAATTAGGTAAATCCATTTTTATTTCCTCTCATCTTTCTGAGTTGCTTTGTTGCTTGTGTAAATTCATTTTAATTTATATTCACTTCTACGAAACCAGGGAATAGAATATTGCCTTGAATGTGTACAAGTCAATAGATTTTAAAACACTAAATGATAAGTTTGATTATCTCTTATGCTTAAACATGTCATAAGTTTAAAACCTTGGATAGCTTTTGGTTAGTAAAAACTAAAAATATAAACATTAATTTCCATCTAATGGCTCACTTGTAGAGTGCAAGTAATCGTCTGATTAGCTTTAGATTTGTGAGAAAATGCATTTGCAAAGTTAGCTACGAGGAATATTATCTCTTATTAACAAGATGAAAGCCATGTAACATTCCTCTCCATCAAATGGTTCACTTGTAGAGTGCGAGTAATCACCTGATTGGCTTTAGATTTGTGAGAAAAGGCAATCGCAAAGTTAGGAATATTATCTCTTATTAACAAGATGAAAGTCATGAAATCACTAGTTTTCGGATATAGAGAACTTGACAGGCCAAGAATTTCTTTTGCTTTTTACTGATATAATACAACATATATATCATGTATTCCACCGACTTAAGCTCCTAATCACATATACAACTAAAATGTGTATTCTACTAACAAAAGTCAAGAATACTAGTTATAAGAACTTTTTACAGTATGTCAAATCTTAATAGCACTAATAAAATATACTTCTTTTAAAATATGTACTCCCATTCAAATTCATAATATATGGTCTTTTTTCATTGCAAATACTAGTAACAAATCTCTAATGACTATCCACTAGCTTAATCAGCATTTAACATATGTCAAGCAGAAGATGATATTAATCTTACAATCTTTTTAAGTATCTACAGAACCAGAATAATCCTTATAGCCTATATGGCTATTTGGATCACAATCTTTTATAGAATATAAAGTATAAAGGAAATATAATGAACTTTGAGGAAATTAGAAAACTAGTTGTGGTTAAAGAAAAGAAAAAAAATGAAAGTGGAAACATTTTAGTGATTAAGTCTAGCCTAACAAATACGTGAAAGATTTTTTAGTCATTTTACACAAAAGAATGTTTAGTCATCTGCCTTAAGTGCTAAAAGAATTATATGCATATATATGGTCAATACGTATTTAGCTGTGTCATTTGGGGGGATATAACGAAAATGCGTCGTAGAGTCTTACCACTTGAGCCTTAATGTTTATTTATTAGAACTTATTAATGGCTTCTTGTTTGTCTTTCTTATTTGATAGACCCCAAAATTGAGTTTCAGTTTTAATATAGTGGAAACTTCAAATTTACCCTTGCCATGTATTATAAAAGAGGGAAAATGTATAATTTTAGAATAGATCTCGATCATTATACTACAACTCATATATACAGAAAGAAACTTAAGATATAAAGAAATTCAAGTTTTTAGTTATAAATTTTCTCAAAATTCTTTTGAGGATGGCATTAGAGCCTTAAGAAGTGAGGCTCACATTATTGACATGATTAATTTAATTGAAAAGAAAGAATATAAGATTGTGGAGGTACTTTTGGATAGCATTGAATATCCCTTATTGATATATAACAAGGATGTTGCAAAATGGGTGGACAAGTTAATTGTGAGATTTTAGATGGTGATTAAGTTAATTATGAAGTAGGTGGTATAAAAGTTCGTGTTATTGGATAAGGTGAACAATGTGAATATGATATTGTAGAGGTCAATAATTTGCTCCTAGGGAGGGTAAACGGCCTACCATTAATGATGCAACTAACAGTGAATTTGATGATTCATTATATAATGTGACAAAGAAGAAATTAGTGATGTTGATGCTTTCAATTTATTTGATTCTAAGGACATATCTAATAAGGTGGTTGATTAAGTTTATAGTGGTGCTCAAGATGTCCCAACAGATAATATTGTAGATATTCAAACATATTAAAAATATGAAGATTCTGATGAGCTTAGGAGTATGGATGATAGTTCAGATAAAGAAGGGAGATGAAGGCCTAGGTTTCCAAATTTTGAAATAGATAACAATATGATAAGGCCAATTGATTTAAAGGTTGGTATGTTATTTGATTCACCTTTGGTTTATAATATTGTTGAGAATGGTTTTGATTATATATATGTCAAGAATGAGAAATATAAAGTAACTACTATTTGTAAAAAGGGTTAAGGGTAGAGAATATGTATTTCTCAAACACAATATGGATCTACGTTTCAAATTAAGATATTTTAGTCTAAATATAAGTGTGGTCGAGAATATCAAAAAAAGGGGCTTTGGATTGCAAGGAAATATATCTCATATTTTAGAGTTTGCCTTATATAGGATATTATTGGGTCTAAGTGTGCACTTTTAAAAGACTTTAATATTAAGATGATAGACAAGAAGGCATATATGGCGAAGAACTTTGCATTAGAACTATTGGTAGGTGAAGAGGGAAGCAATTTGAGAAATTGAAGAGTTATGGTTTAGCTTTATTAAAGTCCAACCCATGTAGTTCTTTTATATTCAAGTATCCAAGTGGTATTTTTGATTATATGCGCATATGATTGGATGCTTGTAAAGAAGGTATCTTGGTTGATTGTAAGCCTATAATAGTTATCAATAATTGTCACTTAAAGGGCAAGCATAAAGGGTAATTGCTATCGAACATTGGTTTGGATGCAAATAACAATATGTTTCCAATCGACGTGGGCTATAGTTAGAATTAAGAATCGATTTTCATGGAAATAGTTCCTTAATTGTTTATAGAAAGATATTGGACACTATAAGGTTTTTTTTATTGACAAAAAATAAAATTATTTTATTATATTTTCATTTCATTTTATAAACATTCATTTATAGTGTATTAACAGTTCGTATGGTTTCTTTATAATAAGGTTTAGAACATGTCTTCAATGTTGAGATGGTTGGTGCCAAACATAGATATTGTGTTAGACATATCTATGCTAACCTTCAAACCAAATTTAAGATAATAAATTTACAAAGCATCAAACACTGCAACTAGAGCATATGTCTTCAATGAACTTTCACGATATATGGTTGTTTTATTTAATTGCACTTGAATATGAGATAATAAATCATAAAGCAATTACCTTTGAGTTTTTACCATCAGTAGGTACATAAAGCAATTAGAAGGTATTGATAAATTGATCTATGATTGGTTGGACAAAATACTTACCAGATGGTGGTGTAGGCACAACTCACAACATGTTATTGAATAACCAATGCGAAAGCTTCAACACTTACATTAAGGAGGCTAGGAATAAGCCTATTATCACAATATTTGAAATGATTATAAAAGCAATGACAAAGAGATTTAAAGAGAAAAATGAGGGGATAAAGAATCATAATGAATTCACTTGTCCTAGGATTAAAAAAATTTGAGAAACATAAGCAGCTTAGTAGCAATTGGAGATGTCATACTTCAGTGATAAGAGGTTGTTTGAAGTGAAGCATGTGAATTTTCAATAACAAGATATTAATTTGGGCAACAAAAGCTGCACGTGTAGGAGATGCAATTTGAGTGAAATTCTTTGTTAACATACTTGTGTTACAATCAAACATGTAGGTGGCAAACCAGAAGAATATTTAGACTTTATCTATAGTAGAGAAAATTTTGAAAAAGCTTATGCATATCAGTTTTCCAATTCTTAGTGAAGATTTGTAGCCAATTTCGAGTACCATGATTCTAAAATCTTTGTGCCATAATACAAAATAATATTTAGAAGAACAAAAAAGGCAAAGAGCAAAGAAGTCAAAGAGGAACAAAACCTTATAGAGCTACATATAAAGAACTTCAAAAGTAATGCAAAAAGTGCAAACAATTTGATCATAATGCAAAGAGATGTTCTAAGAGAATACATGACAATCCAAGAAAGCCAAAGCAGCCAAATGATACAAGAACCATCACATGGTCAAAAGAAAAGAAGAATAAACTAATTTTTGGTTTATATATGTTACACATTATGGATTTCTTTTTTTTTTGTATATGAAGCATATTTTCGTAGCTACTTTTTGTATATGATGTATATTCTAGATAGCTACTTTTGTTTACAGGGGCCATTTTAGATGTTGAATTATAGTTTTCATATATATTATCTATTTTAGATTATTAATTATGTTTGTAGTTTAGATTAATTGAAATTTTGTAGTCATCTTTGAATGTACAGAAATTTTGTTTTTTTATATATATTATACTCTTTAAATTATGAAATCAACCTAAGATTCATTAAAATTTTGTATATGGTTTGATTGATAAGATTGATTGGAATTATTTGATTACAAAAGTTTTGATATTACATGAAAGCAAATTAGCATACTAAAACAAAAGGAATAAGTTGAAAAAAAATGTTAATAAGGTAATACCAATTCATTAAAATGATATATATTTAAACACAACACTATTTAAAACTTATCATTACAAATTGGCCAAAAAGTGTTATGAAGTCCAGATTTGTTCAAACATAGACAAATATCTTAATCTCAATTTCAAAGTACATATATCTTTTATAAGTAAATTATTAAGTAACAAGCAACGAAAAGAATATATAAATGACCCAATCGCGATAGAGCTTCCATAACAATATTTCATTTTGATGATTCTTTAATTTGTTGTTGATATTCTGAGACTTATTTATAATATCTATACTTCTAGTGTAACAAAAATCACATTTTTATTTGCTCTGCATATAACACATAAGAAAATTTAATAACCCATCATATCATAATTCAATTTAATAAAATAAAAATTTATTTAAAATTTACTATAAATTGAGCATATTCATAAAATTGTCTTCTTGGGTTAATCTTGATGAAGAAGTTCTTATAGATCTTATCAATCCACAGTTATAATAATGTAAGTAGTGTTCAATCTTTTTCACTATACTAATAAATGATTTTGTAGTCTTCGCACCACAAATAAAAATAAATAAATACGACAACTAAATTTAATAATTTAGTTTATGAATAGAGAGTGATATTAAAGAATTGGTATTTAAATTAGGGGTAACATTATTGACAACGTGCCTTTCTAAATATGTATCAAGCTTAGTAATAGGCCAGGTTGGGCCCAGCTCAAACCCGAAGCATGATCAAACTTGAGATGCACGACCCAACCACTTGCTTGATCGAACCTGCGTTGCCCAAAGCCTAATTGAGCTTAAATTTTTTATTTTTAAATTAAAAAATAGAAAATTATGTCATTTTAAGTGCTTGAAGCTGTGTTGAAACTTGAAGTTCTTTTTAAAAAAAGCCTAAACCAGAACTAAAGTACGGTTAAACTGGGTTAGGTCAAGCTAGATCAGACCTGGGCTTAATTACCACCCCTAATATCTTTATTAGACATCAATATATTCTAAATCTATTCTTAAAAAAATTCAACAAACACAAGCAGCCCAAAATTCAAAAGACAGAAATAGGATCATTTTATGATAAAACTGAAGAAGTGCATATTGCTAATGTTGATATGGCTATACATATATGCATCTATATATATATATATATATATATTAGAGGATAGAGTGAGGAAACATCCTTACATTTGGATAAAGAATCAAAATTAGATAAATAATGTACAGAATCATAATGTAGCAAGAGGGCTATATGCAAAATTATGAGAAAGAAACCATAAACATTGATGATTATATAACTACAGAAAATGAATCTATTATCAAAAAGGCCTCTTATTGGACTTAGAAGTGTTTAAAATATGAGAGATCCGCAAAAAAAGATGGCTTCTTATCCACGAAAGTGAAGAGGATGCTAGGATCTGGAAATGCTTTTGCTGAAAATTACTTTGAGAGCATGATACGCGCGCAATGGACCACATTCAATATTAATTTAAGAAATCAAACAGAATGGGTCGCTTGAAGGCAAAGCAAACAAAACTGG
>JANIJH010000008.1:4027851-4038477 GCA_024520975.1 Erythroxylum areolatum
CTAGCATCTCATTCATTCTCTTTGTACTCTCAGTGAATGTAGCTAAATCAGATGAAAGACTTTTAATTCTAAGCTTTCTCTTTTGTGACAAGTGAATCCAATTAGCTATCAAGGTTGATACTTATCAAACCAAAATGATATGAGACTTTCAATAATAATTGCTTTATCGATGAATAAAGTTTCATTAATATGTTCCTTTCTTTTAGGAGATTTTGAGGTCTTCTGAGGCGCTTTTTTACAATAGAAAAGCAAAATTTTAATTGGACAAAATACGCAAGTAAAATGTATTACAGACTATTATATAAATTCTTACAAGCTTATCATATGTTGTAAAGATGATTATTGGACTATTGTCAATCCTAAATTGAATATAGTGACATCATATATTGTGAGCTTTGCATTATAATTAATTTGACTTAACTAAGAAACCTATTCCATTACAAGTAGCTTTCTTATCAATTATGTAATTTGTGTTGGATTGATTTATCTTCTTTTTTCTTCATAAGATGATAGTAAATGGAGAGACTATTATAAGGATGTTTGGTGGTGGAAACTTCACTTAGAGAGGGATTTTAAAGTATGAAGATCAGGAACTTGAAAATGTTGACAATATGTAATTGGTTTATGGTAGTTTGAGAAATGTGTGTGAAATAAGTGCTAAATTAGGCTATAAAAATATTATTAGTGCATGGTATTTGATTCCTAGGAAGGAGTTAGTTGATGGTTTGAAGATATTAGAGTCCAATTGAAGTGCGTTAGCTTTTACTAAATTATTAAAGTTGTATGGTATAGTTGATGTATATTTAAGATTTGTTGATGGATTAGTATCATTTGTACATATGATAAAATGACATGAAAAATATCATGAAAAAGAGGCTAATGATGTTAATGATGCAAATGTAGATGTAGAACTTGAGTCAAATGAAAAAACTAGAATGGATTTCAAAGACACTAAACAGGATGTTGAAGGAATTGCAAAGAAACATAATTTAAATGATTATAACTTAGATTTTGACATTATTATTGATGTAGGTCATGAGACCATAAACGTTGATGTAAAAGATCATAAGAGTTTCTTGGTTAGTTATGGATATCCCAATGCTTACAAAATATATGCAACTTTGTGATGACGCAGTCAAATCAAGAGATATGTTCATGATTTTGTTTCCATAAAATGATTATTATAAATGGTCTTTAACATTGTAAAATATTTTAAAGAGGCACCTAATGATTATACAATTACAACAAGATTTGATTTGAGTTTTAAGAGGAATGAACCCAAAAGGATTAAGTTTTCTTACATAAAAGGATGCCTATTTGAACTATATGATTCGTTTGGCATAAAAGATAGATGCTTCAAGCTCAAAACATAGAAGTTAGGTCATTTGTAAAATCAATCAACATGCTAAGGTTGGTTACGCCCAATTATATTGTGAGATATTTCAAGAAAAAATTATTGAAAATTTGAGCATTAAAATTAAAAAATGATAGAGGAATGCAAAAAGAAGCTGCATTTTTCAGTTAATTTTTGCATGAGCAAGTATAAAAGGAGTAAGGTTTTAAAATCAAAGTCAAAGGACTAACATAATGGAGATAGAAAACTTTATGGTTGTATTAGTTAATTAAATCAAATAAATCTAGATTCTATAGTCAAGCTTCAACTTAAAAGGGAAAACAAGAAGATAAATTGGTGTTAAAAAGGATGCATGTATGTTTTGATGCTATGAAAAAGAGGTGAAAAATGTTAGGACGTAAAATTAGTATAAGTGGTTGTTTCTTAAAGACTAAGTACCCAGGACAATATCTAAGTGCTCTAGGAATTCATGGCAACCATGACATATATCTCATTGCATAGATAGTTGTTCAGGAAGAAAATACTGAAAATTAGACATGGTTTATTGAGCAGTTAATTGTTGACTTAAAGCTTAAGGATGAGATTGGAATCACAAAGATATCAAATATGCAAAAAGTACTATATTTCATATTCCATACCAAGCAAATACCTTTGGGATATATGGATCAATGATTCCATAAAGATATATTTATAAAAGTTTATGATATGCTTTTGCAATTAATTAGAGAGTACAAATTCTGACCACCTAACGCTTATAAATTTGTATTGGCTTTTCTCACAGAAAGCACAAATAAGTATTCGTAACTAAACAACTTCATTTTATCAAGATGGTCACAAACCATAGGTTCATAAATTTTCAATGTTGGACTGCTTTGTTTGTGTGTTAATATCATAAAGATTTATGTTTTCACATTGCAACTTATAGCGTGGAATAAAAGTTGGATCTTGTATAGGATAGATTTGTAATTTTACTGGCTAAGATCTGATTGATTATTGCTTGGTTGTAGGAACTCATTTATTGGCAATATTTCTATTTTTACCATCGATGGAAGAGAAGCTTTAGCAGGTATGCAAATGGCATTCATTTCGTTTTATTTTTGACAATGTCAACAATGATTTTCACACATTTTAATCGAATTTGTATCTATTTCTATATTTTGTAGCATAGTCATTTTGCATCTTTTTACTTCATTGAAAATAGAAAATTTATCATCCTTTTTATGTTTTAAAAGCCAAATGATTGGATTTTCCTGTTTGACATGGTGGCAATAAAATGCTATAACTAAGACTTCTGAATGTGAATTAATATCAATTTGTGTAAGCTTTGAAATTCATTGTCTTATTTGCTTTGTTTTGGTTATCTTATTTGGCCATAAGCTCATTCTAGCTCTGTCATCATCTTCCTTCACGTACTTCAGGAAGATCCTTCTGCATGTCGGTTGAGGTAAGTGATTTTGTTATTTACTAGGTTTCTTGTACTTGGTATAATTTAGGTATTTGTTTGTAGTTTGAACTTCCCATTTGAACTTCCTGCATTTTTAATGTAAATGGCCTACGCCAACTGAAATGTTTTTGTGGTATGAAGTTCGATTTATCAATGAATTAATATAGGATGGATATGACTTATAGTTCCAAATATCTTAATTATGTCAATCCGTTATTTCATTGATGCTCTCTGTAATGATAAAGTTCTCTTTACTTTTCATGTGCGAATCTTTACAAGCATCGTTTTTAATATAATACTAATTTTCTTCTAAACATATTAGATAATTTGTATATGTTACAATAATTTATTGAAATAAGTGTTTATATTTTTATGAATACTTATTATATTTGGCACTAGTACATATTTAATTTAGGTTAAATATCAAACTTCTAACATTAATTCTCTTCTAACATATATGATTACAAATAAAAAAAATAGACTATTGATTTATAGCACCACAAGAGGTAATTAAGTACAATCATCTGTGAACTTAAATGAGTTTGAAGGGGAATTGGATTTAGAAAAAATAATGTGGATAAATCCTTACATGCAAATGGTTTATGATGCAGTCCGTTATACATTTTAGGAAAATATGGAAAATCTTGAAAAAGAACCAAACTTACATGTAAAATAGTTTTTTGACTTACTGCAGTCAATTGACCAAGAATTATGGCCAAATTGTGAGACAATGACCTAATTGTCTTCAATTATTCGAATATTGAATATAAAGTTTGAAGAGCATATTTCAGACCATAGTTTTGATAAAATTCTTAAATGCCATAATGAATCATTGCCTCCTGATCATACAATGGTTGATAGTTTTTACAATATGAAGAAACTTATTAGCGGTCTTGGTTTGCCTATTAAAAAATTGATTGTTGCAAATTGGGATGTATGTTGTATTAGGGAGATGATGTGGAATGATAAGAGTGTAAATTTTGTAGTCAATCTAGGTTCAAGCTTAGAAAGTGTTCTATGAAACATAAATTAGTACCCTAGAAGCGGATGCATTATTTCCTGCTAACTCTGAGACTTCAAAGACAATATGCTTCTGATGTTACTGCATCTCACATGAGATGACATAATGAACATGAACAGGAAGATGGAATAATGAATCATCCATCAGATGCATTGGCATAGATAAATTTCAATGATACCCATCTTGATTTTGCAGTTGAAAGTCAAAATGTTAGGTTGGGATTGTCGACTGATAGATTATAACCTTTTGGTCAATCCGGCCAGCAATATTCATCATGGTCAATCGTAATTACCCCTTGTAATTTGCTTCCATGGATATGTATGAAAGACGCATATATGTTCTTGACAGTGATTAAACTAGGACTTACAAATCCGAAGCATAAAATTGATATATTCCTATAACCATTGATATCTGAATTGCAGGATCTTTAGGAATATGGTGTTTAGACATATGATGTGTCTCTGAAACAAAATTTTGTATTGAAAGCAGCTTTGATGTGGACCATTACTGATTTTTGGGCATATGTTATGTTGTCTGGATGGAGCATAACAGGAAAATTGGCTTGTCTTTATTATGACAATTAGTCTTATGTGTTTTATCTTCCAAATGGGGGCAAAACATGTTGGTTTGACAATCACAAGAAAGCAAAACATGTTGGTTTAACAATCAAAAGAAATTTCTTCCTCCAGATCATCCATTTAGATGCAATAAATAAAATTTCATTAAAATTAGGATGTTAAAAACACCTCCTCCCCCTCATAAAGATGGTGGAGAGATTTTGCAGGAGATTGAGGAAATAAGCTTGTTGAAAGTTACAGAATTTGATGTTGATGAAGTTAATACAAGCATTAGTCAAAACTTCAGTTGGAGAAAATGAAGCATCTTTTGGAATTTGCCATATTGGAAAACTAACTTAATACATCATAATCTAGATATGATGCATATTGAAAAAAATATTTTTGACAATTTGTTCAATATTATAATAAACATTGAAGGGAGGATAAAAGACAATACAAAATCACAAGCTGATTTGTAACTTTTTGTAGAAGGAATGAGTTACATAAAGATCTTCACTCTGGTAAATATCCAAAAGCATGTTACACTTTGGACAAAAACTAAAAGGATATAATGTGTGAATGGTTGAATAGTCTAAAGTTTTTGGATGGCAAGGTGTGTGGACATGAGGAAGTATAAATTATTTGGCATGAAAAGTCATGATTATTATGTGTTTGTGCAAAGGCTAATTCCAATTGCATTTCGAGGGTTGCTACTGAATAAGGTTTAGGAATTAATAACTAAATTATGTTTGTTTTTCAAAAGTTTAACATCATCTGAAATCAAGTTGGCTGAAATGGAAAAACTAGAAAGGGAAATTCCAGTAATTTTGTGCAAATTAGAAGAGATTTTTCCTCCAAGCTTCTTTGGCTGTATGGAGCATCTACCTATGCATTTAGCATACAAGGCAAAACTAGCCGGTCTAATTCAATATTGATGGATGCATCCGTTTAAGAGGTAATTCAATAAAAATGATTGTAATTGAAGTAATAACATGTTTTAACAACTAAATTGTAATAATCCTATTTGCTAATATAGGTCTTTGCATCACTTGAAGAAAAATGTCAAAAACAAGGCTAGAGTTGAAGGTTCGATATGTAATGCTTATTTAGTAGAGGAAGCTAGTACATTTTGTTCACATTATTTTGAGCCGTATGTTCACACAAGAGAAAGACAAGTTCCTCGTAATGATGATGGGGGAGGCACAAGTAATGCTGATGGCAACTTATCGATTTTCACATATCCTGGATGAACATATGGATGTTCAACAAGAAGAATGTTAACATAGGAATAAATTGAGGCTACCAATGGTTACATTTTAATGAATTGTCAAGAGGATTAACCTTTCGTGCAGTAAGTTGAAATTGATTATTTAGGTTTTGAAATTTAGTGTGGTTCATAACTAAAATACATAATAATGTTTTTAGATTATACAAGAAATTGTTACGCGAGCTAATACCAGATAAAACTCAGGATGATATCAATAAAGAAGTTGAAAGACACTTTCCTTGATGATTTGAGAAATATGTAAGTTTTCACTTACAAATATTGAAATGATTGAAATATAAGATTTAAGTGTTCAAATGACATTATACTCTTTGATATGATAATTTCTTGTATAGGCCTTAGAAAATCCAGTAGAGAACAAGTTCATATGTGATCTTACGAAGGGACCTCTATGAACTGTTAAATCGTATATGATGTATTTCGTTAATGGATACAAATATCATACAGAATATCATAGTCATAGCATGTCAACAATAACTAATAGAGTTTGCATACTGGGAGAATTGAAAGATTACTATGGTAAAATTATTGAGATATTTGAAATTGAGTACCTTGCATTGCCAATAAAGTGAAGTGTGATATTTAAGTGTGACTGGTTTGATCCAACTCCAAATGTTAGCATAAAAGTGCAAAGTCAATACAATCTAGTTGAAATCAACAACCGAAGAAGATTGAGTCAATTTGAACTTTTCATGTTGGCAATGCAAGCGAAATAGGCGTGTTATATCCCTTTTCCCAGCTTACGATGAGATAAGTCAGATTGGTTGGCCGTTTGCAAAGTTAAACCTAGAGGTGTTTTTGAATCACGTGGAAAAGGAGAACAGAGATTTTAAAGTGAAGCGCTTCAGGAAGATGTTTATGAAATAAATGCATCTGTCACATATGACAATAATGAATCTTTGAACGATCCATCCAATGAATATGTTGAAATTTCATTTGGCGAGGATGATGAGGGCTAGAGATCTGAAGAGCAGCCAAATTTTGATTCTTATTCTTCAGAAAAAGAAGTTGATTGTAATTTACAATTAAGTGATGATAGCAATTAATGTGTGTTTGTAATTGAATATTATATTCAACAAATCAATTATTTCCTTTTTAGTATATTGTGTAAAATATTGAAATCAAATTCTTAATCAAGAAATGTCAACATGGCGACTAGTTCCGAATGTACGTATTCATTCTGTTGGGAGAAAGGTGGCAAAATTGTCCCTATTGAAGGAATAAACATTGCAGGAAAAATCTTCACTTCATACACTAATGATCGTTTGCCTTTCATGGATAATCTTCTGCTTCAAGGTATTTAGTATCATCTGAACAACGTCACTTTTCTTATTATGTACATCTCATTTCCTTTTAAGAAACTATTATATATATTCACATTTGATGGTATATACTACAGGTTATTTTAAGCTTCCTTGAATATCAAAGATGATATATATGCCCATGAAGGCGGAAGCGATGTCACATCGGTCCGTAAAGGATTAAATAAATCGGTTGTTTTGGAAATTTTGTCAATTTCACAAACCTCATCTGAACATTCACGTATGCATGTCACTCTAATTTTGGTTCGTTTAACGATTTTCTAATATGACAATATTTAAGTTTTATACTAATTGTATTTTAGGTAAACCGTTTCGTACTAGCAATTTATCTGGAGAGTTTGTCTTCCATACTAAATCTGGTGACTCATTCACTGTATCCTCTATAAGTTTAGCTATAATAGAAACACTGTTGCAAGAAGGTGTTAAAAACCCTACACCTGAGGGAACAACTATCACTATTTTAATTGGTGCATTTGAACATGTCAGGACCCTTCTCGAAAATCCAGACAACGAGGACTGATTTACCTTTATCAACTCTCATGTCACTTGGAATTTAAGAAAATAATTATATCATTGTCATTTATCAATGCAATACACTATACTCAGTTTTAAAGTTGATTTATTGTTGTATTTGTAAGAATTTGTTAAACAACCTCCCTATTAGTTAGGGGTCAAGCTATGTACTATTGAGTGTTGACTGTTATTGTTCTTGTTTTATGACTATGACAATTGTTAACCTTTTAATTCAAAGTTTGTACTTGAATATTATAGTCAACAAATTGCCTTATTTCCTTTTCAATATATTGTGCAAAATATTAAATTCAAAATGTTATAATTCTAGAAAATTCAATAAGCAATGAATTTCAGGTAGAAATATGCCACCAAAGAGATAACGTGATATAATGCAACTCAGGTTCAAACAATGATTCAGAGGTACTTACTGTTAAGGTGAACCATCACACTCTGCAGTTGCAACTGAATAACCTCCTCCCCCTTTAACTACTACAGTTGCAAATGACACATCACCTAATGTTCCTCATGCTACACCATTCACCACTCCTATATCATCCACTACCCCTATATCGGATGAAGGAGACAACCGCTAACCTGGAGCTGAGAGAATTGATGGAAGAACTTACATAACAATTGTCAATAATCTGTAAGTGAAATTACATGAAACACTATATTTTTATATTTAAGTTATAGGTTTAAATTTTTGCAAATATATAAAATTATTATTATTTATATTAGGTTGATTCTGTTTGGACCGTGTTCTACAAACATGACATCTAAATTTAATGATAAGATTAATCTTGAGGGTTATATATGGAAGAATATCTTTCAGACCACACAGGCATTTTACTTTCAAGAGTTTGAGGTATAATAAAAATTTTATTTTATTTTTAATTAATTTTTGTACATTAATTAGATAAATATTATTACATTATAAGTATTTAGCGATTTTTTCCTTTTATTTCTGAAAGAATTTTTTTTTGAAATTCTAAATTTGACGCGGTCATACATAAAGTATGGAACAGACGAGTACATACATGCTATCATGACTTTATTGGTGCAATACATAAGACCTGTGTATGATCGCTTTGTATTTCTGAGCAAATATGGAGTCGTTAACAGTAGTATTGGACATCTCCTAAGATAATATCCATTTTAGAGCGTAACTTGACTAACAAACGTGAAAGACCGGTGGGAGAGAGTCTTCCCGTACATACGGGAGGATCAATTACTCATCACAAGTATGCAGACAGACTTGTAAATATCTAAACTTTATACTTATATTCTAATTGTTTTGCTTTGTTGTATTTCAATTTAAATTAATGTGTGAATGTTGGAATGAAAATATGTGTATTGTGGATAATGTTAATGGTATAAATGTCTGGTACCATATATGGTTATGTTGAGTTATTTTCTTTGTTCAACAAAGGATAAATATCATAAAAATAGAGGAAACTCTGCTGAAATTTTTATAAATTCTAGTTCACTTACAACATTTTATTCTTATGCAATAAAAGTCTATGGATATGAGGCCTACACCCCGTCAGCTCTTTTTGCACACTCACACTAAGAAGCATAACAGTGTGACATTCGTCAACACCCGATATAGAGAACTTAATTTATGTGAAATTTAAGTCTTAATATTAATTCTTAATAATTATCACTTACTAATATAAATATAGCTTCCTAATAAGACCAAATACAAGAAATCATTCAACGACAGTCTCAGCACGAACAAGTTGTTGGATGAGAGCCAGGCATATCTTGATATAGTGAGTGGTAGGGACCGTCGTGAAAGTATAATTGCTTTTTCAGTACCAACTTATCTTGTTTGTAGCTCTTTTAGTAGGACAAAAGTAGATAAGATTTGGTGTTACACTTGTGTAAAATTTTCCTAGGAAAAAGAAAATAATCAATTTTGGGTCACATAGTTTAATGATAGCTTTAGATTTATATGGCCTGATTAGTTCGGACACATTCCGCCTAATGTTTCAGATTAAAGAGGAGATTATTTCACAACTCCAGTAAATAGAAGATGTGTAATCAATTAATCATCTACCGAGAGCACTGGAAATATTAGACTTTAGCAAGGCAAACTTGCAACAAAATGCCAAAGCACGAGATTCTGGCGTTAGCCTTGTTCCATTTATTTTTTATATATACACACACACCACCGATAGTGCCTTCTACTGCCATCATCGTTATCACTATAGTTAACAAAAACTAGGGGAAACACCATGATCGCAAGGCATAGTTCACTAAAAAGGAGGAATCACTGATTATGTTAGCCCATATAGTTTTTGTTAACTATAATGGTAACGACGATGGCAATAGAAGGCAATGTCGGTGGTTGTTGCGATCATGGTGTTTCTGTTAAAGTAGAGGAAGAGCAAAGAGGAAAGATTTAATAAAGAATGGAAGTTATTCTCGATAGATACTGTACACTTGAAACAGAGGAGATATATATACAAAGTACATGTAACTAATCGGTAAGCTAACTATATGGTACTAACTGATTACAAACTAACGATGCACAAATATCTATACAATAAAATAACAACTCTCAACATGCCCCCTCAAGTTGGAGGGTGAAAGATATCTTTCACACCTAACTTGGAAACCAGATATTTGTGTTGAGGAATGCTTAAACCTTTTGTGAGCAGATCTGCCATTTGTTCATTTGTTGAAATGTGTTTGGTCTGAATGTGCCCCCTTTGAATCTTTTCTCTGATGAAATGACAATCTATTTCTATGTGCTTTGTTCTCTCATGATACACTGGATTGGAAGCAATTTGAATTGCTGCCTTACTGTCACAGTGCAGAATCATAGGTTCTGATATCTTTTCTCCCAATTCTGCTAATAAACCCTTTAACCACATAAGTTTAGCAACAGTAATAGCCATGCTTCTGTATTCTGCTTCTGCTGATGATCTGGATACAGTGGTCTGTTTTTTTTATTTCCAAGAAATCAATGAATTTCCCAGCTTAATACAGTACCTTGTGACAGATTTTCTTGTCATTGGGCATGAAGCCCAGTCTGAGTCACAAAAAGTAGTTATTTCTGGTTTTCCTTCTGCAGCTAAGAGAATCCCTTGCCCTGGATTCTTCTTAATGTATCTCACTATCCTCA